>CAWVNZ010000153.1:0-24000 GCA_963930735.1 Dioctria linearis | reverse complement strand
ATTAGTCTTTTAGTCCAGACCTACACCACAGATCACATTAGAGACATCTAGCGTAAAAAACAGAAACCCAACATGCGACAAAATTATACAGTTTAAGACTAAAAATGAATATTTGCAGTTTAAATAAATTGAAAATTTTTAACGAGAATGAACTCTAATAAATTTTTCTTGCACATAATTATTAAATATACTATTTTGCTTTGTAGTTCAACAACTTTCAACGAAATATTGCAATTTCTCGTCGGTGAAATATCGGGAGAAAAAACAAGTACTATTAGAGTCAAATAATTAAAAAAAGCGAAACTAGAAATAAAAAAACTCGACGTTATTTGCTAGATCTAGGCTTTATCTTTCTAAAATAGTCACAATCTAAAGAAATGAAAATACCTAGTAACAGGAATTTAATTTAAAAAACTTCATTTTTTACCATTTTTTACAAGTTTCCGAGCTATCATCTCCGTTTTAATGCCATTTTTTCCGACGTTATTTACTAGCCCTCTTCGATATCTTGAATTTAAGATATAAATCATTATTCTGCTACAAATAGTTCGCCAGAAATTTGCATTGAAAAATGTATGAAACTTGCAAAACTTGGTACTGACTCCTCTTAAATGAGGCTCTTTGCATTCTTAAGTATTTGTAATCGAACCTCATCACTTTTCTCTCTTTTTCTTCAAGCAGAGCTACTAATAATAGAATTTCTTCCTTGGAACTAGGGTACATAAAATCTGCCGCTCTCGGTGTGAACACTCTATTTTGCTGCCTGCCACCGAACAGTGCCACGCCGAGCCGCTCCCGGTGTGACCAGGGCTTAAGACCACGAATTTAACACTATAATGTTTGCCTCCTTTCTCCCCTATTTTAATCCCTATCGAAATCGTTTTCTAAAATGAACGAACATGTACGTTCAGTTTTAGGTGACATGAGTAGAGAACATAATCTTTTGTCAGTGATTGAAGATAGCCAGCAAAAAATGACACCTAATGACTATTCCAACTATATAATGGATTTCATTTTACTTACTCCTAAGGCAATGGATGGTCAACCGATGTACTAAAAATTCAGAAGTATTTCAGATTATATATGCACCCAAAATTTGAGAAAAATATTTATGAAATGCTTGAAATAAAATATTTTAAATAGAAATTTGTTAAGATTTTAAATATAGTATTTGCTAAAGGTCTTTTTGTTAACAGTTGAAACTCATTCGTTAAGGGTGTAAAAATATTTGCTAAAGGTTTAAAATCATTTGTTAATAGTTTAAATAAATCTGAGAATGCTATACACAGATTGCATTTTATATATAATTTGTAAATTATGTTTAAAAAAATGACTTGATAGGGGCAGAGGGAGGCGTTCGCCAACGGTCCGCCCGTGTCCACGTCAAGCCATTCAAGTAGAGGAAGAATAGAAAAGGGCTATGTATGGATCCTTGCGGAGCTCCAGATAAAAGAGACGTTTCACTCCAGCATACCTCATTCATCTTAACAAACTGACTGCTTCCATTAAAAAACTGTTGGTAAGCTCTACTGCAGACGAAGAAAAGAAAAATTTGTTACAGTTCTACATGAAAATAGATTTGTGAATGTTTTATGTGTCCTTAATTTCGAACTGTTGATACTGTGGGCAATTTTTATTTCAGGGAAAGTATGTTGGAGAATTTTCGTCAGAGGTCTCTCAGTTGGGTATGACTGGCCCTCTTCAAATCCGAGCGCTATTATTGCCTTCGAGCCGACCTGAATTGTGGAGCTAAATTGTGGAGTATGAACGCACTACTTTTCCGCCATACTTTTATATATCACGTCCACCATTGCCCACGGCAAGCAAGGTCATAATTAAGGTAGAACGTAAGAGGAAATTACAATTGTAATTAACTTGTAAGCCTTGGGCGAGCATCAACATTTCCTAAGATTAATTGTTTTCTCGAAATTTTGCCAGCGAACCACTCAGCCACAGTATTCTAGTCTCTCGTATCTAAACCCACTCCATGGTTAATTCGTCCAGGTTTCGTCTCAATATGACTTTCAATTTAAAATTATTAAAATAGCAAAGGAGGTCAAGCTAAGCAACAAATTATTAAAAATTGCAAAGGAGGTAATTAAAAAATAAATAGGTTGGTGTCTGCAAAATTATAAGCTGACCTAAGTTAATCTAAATAAATTCGACCACTCGAAAGTGATCTAAACGCCATCCAGTCAGATTATACCTTTCTGAACTGGCTGGAACCACGGAGGCGGGCTGGGGAGAGACCGCAAAGAGACCGGCACTTGTTCCAGAAGTTTTTCTTGGTTTTTTTGTCATCTTTTGTATAAGCCATTTGACAGTTTTCTCAGAAGCTTACAATGATTGATAGAATCGAATGCTTTACTGAAATCAAGAAAACCAAGAATCGTAAGTTGGTCTTAATCTAGTGTTTTGAATATCTGTTGTAGCCTCAAGCGTAGCAGTTTCGTAGCTATGATTTTATAAGAATCATGATTTGCAGATATCAATTTAGATCTATGTAGTTAACACCCTGCATATAAACTATTTACACAAACACCTTGGCTAAGTAAAATACAGGCCAAAACACAATGCGAGCATCGGACATCGGCATTGGAATTGATCCGATGCCTGTCAAAATTAAACCGCCAATTGACACAATGGCGGCATTGGCAACGTTTGATTCTTTCGCTAATGCCCGGCTTCGGTTGATATTTCATATTCTAGGCGGCATCAAGCATCAAGTAGCAGCTGTCAAGTCGTTTGAAGAAAAGTTGGTGGAATTTGTGCGGGAAAATCCGTGCTTGTACCAAGCCAGAAGTAAGGATTAGAAAAACTTAATCAAAAAAGATAAAATTTGGAAAGATATCAGCACTCGCATGGGAATTGAAGGTAAGAAATATTTTAAATATGATTAATATTGGAAGAATTTTTTGAAAATTTATAAATATTGAATTTTCTTTTGCTGGCAAAATATGAAATGTATACGGATTTGATTCAATTTATTCGTAACTATTTCATAACTGCATTATGTTTTCTTTCAGAAGCGAAACTAAAATCGAGGTGGAAGTCCCTGCGAAACTCCTACAGAATCGAGCTGAAGAAAATACACCAAACTCCTTCCGGAAGTGATGCAAAGGATGTGAAGTGGCAGAATTTTCAGCTAATGAATTTTTTGGAAGAAGATATGCGTGCTGCGTAAGTGAAGGAAAATTGTTGTAAATTGCAATTAATATATTCTTTGTTTTACAGGAATACAGTCACAAATTATGGCACGACTCCGAAACTTCCCCAGCCAACGATTCTGAATTTGGAGGATTTAGTATGTTTGGAAGGAGAATCCGCTAGTGTTTTAGCTGATAGATCTCAATTACCAACGCCAACAACTGGAGATGTATTGCCATCGGCGTCGGGAGAGGCTTCTGATGCTTTGTTCATCACTACGTCAATGACTCCAGCAAAAAAAAATTTATCAATTTGGAGGATAAGTATGAAGAATTTCTGTCCGGCGCGAAGCAGATCCTCGGAGAATCACAGCTATCACCTGTTGTAGCATTTATGCAAAGATCTAGTGTGCTGAATTGGACGAAGACCAGACCGACGAATTGCAAGAAGCATTGCTATTTCTAATTAATAGAAAATTAAAGGGTTACAGGAACCAGAAAAAATAAAGAATAGTTTATTTTTAATTTTCGTTTAATTATTTATTCAAACCTTGTCCTATTAACATAACTACAGAGTTTCTCACGGATTGCGAATGCTGATACATATGCGTTGTTCGATCTGCCGAAAGGAGCTGCTGCTTGTAGCTTTTGGGTTTCCTCTCACCACTGACCTTCGCTGATGGAACCATCTATTTTGTTATCGCTGTAGTTAGGTGGACAATATTCAGTACATAATCGTCTCAAATAATTGTGTAAGACAACTGTTGTACAAACGATTTTTACCACATTTTTGGGAAGACAATGAATATCACGCAAAAGAACTCGCCATCGAGATGACATTATACCAAATGCGTTTTCTATCGTCCTGCTAGCATGAGATAGTCTGCGATTGAAATGCTCTTGCTCTGCTGTAAGAGGTCTGCCGGGAAAAGGCCTCATTAAATTGGTTCGCAGAGGAAAAGCAGCATCGCCGACGAAGAAATAGGGTAATTTCACCGAACTACCTGGTAATTCCCTCTCGGCAGGCAAATCCAATTCATTTTAAAGCAACTTTTCAACAAACATACTTTCAGGGAAAACACCACCATCACTTCATTTGCTCCCACATCAACGGCAGTAAACAAATAATTTGCATCACAAGTTGCCATCAATATAACACTGAAACGGTGTTTATAATTTAAATTTTCAGAGCCAGAATTTGGAGGGCAAATAATATTAATGTGCCTTCCATCGATCGCTCCTATACGTAGTTGGGAAAATCCCACATTTTCTCGAAGTTCTCGCTTATTTGGTACCAGTCTTCACGTGTCTTTTGTTTTTTTAATATATTGGTGATAAAGTTTCCCAAATTATTTGACAAGTCTCAAGGATGATGTTGGTTATAGTTGAATGAAACTCCCACTTTGAACTTTAATGCAAGCATTTGTCTTGAAGTTTCATACGCCAAGTACCTGAAACAAACATTTTTTAATATGTATAATCCCATTTTATTTGGAAAAGTTTCAATTTACATCAACGCCAACGACAATCGGCATTCCGACTGTATTGGCCTCCTTATATATTTGTTTTCCAACTTCCCAAAAACGAATGACAGGAGGCTATTAAAAGTACCAACGCTCATCCGAAATGTTTTCTTAAACATTTCATCGTCACTTGATTTCATAATTTGGTAGGTAGTTTCAAAGAAACCATACTCGGCTCTTTGTAAATATATATCCCGCATCCAGAAATGCTGTTTCCTTAATTTGCGTAGTATTGTTAGTATTATCAGCCCATACGTAGTAACAACAACTACTTTTGCCGCCTTTTTCCGATTTATCATGTTTTTTTCGCACAATATAATTTACCACTTCACTAAAATTTTTCCTTTTGACAGTTCAGTTACCTTTCAATGTTGTATTTCACAATGCTGTCCTATGAATTGATCAATTCGTATTTTTCTTTCATAACTTGTCAATTTGTAGCCCTAATTGTAATGAAAAGTTTCGTTAACATTTATGTTATTGTGACTTTTGGCAGCTATGTAAACTTTCTTCATGGCACTTTTTGCTTTCTTTGTACCGAGCTCGACACAGCTTATTTTTCTATTTTGCTTGTCTGTGTCACTGATGGAGGTATATTCACTTATGAGTTCGGTTAATGGTATGTGTGAGTTGGACAGGGTAAGATCTGTATTTAATATACTATGTGGATTCTCTCCTGGATTTCACGTGTGTACTATTAATGCTAGGAGCCTACGGAATAAAATGGATGAACTTTGTCAGATTTTTATCAATTCTAATATTCATGCTATCCTCGTTAGCGAATTATGGCTGCAGCATCACGTACCGTCGTCTTTCGTTGCGATACCTGGTTTTAATCTATTCCGAAACGATCGGTTAAGCCACAGGGGAGGTGGTGTTGCGATCTATTTAAGGAACAATTTAAAGGCTAAAATCTTAGATTCTTCATCGACTGGGGAAATAGAATTTTTATGCTTGGAGGTTGTAGTTGGTTCCGCCCTCCTGGTGTCTATAGTGAACAGTCTGTTGTACATTTTACCAATGCAATGTCACACTTAGTACACCGATACAATGATGTTATTATTGGTGGTGATCTCAATGTTAACATCCTGATGGATAATGTGATGACTGATAGGTTCTTGTCTGATATGGTGGCGCTCCACTTGGATGTAATAAATTCTTTGCCTACTTTTTTCAATTGTGCCAACCCTTCATTTCTTGATCTTGTCATGGTTACTAATAAGAGTAATATCCGATTTCACAACCAGCTGAGCCCACCAAGTATGCTTGATCATGATATACTCTTTATGACTTATAATCTCTCCCCGGAGGGTGGGAATCTTAACAAGACTTTCTGCTATCGTGATTTCAATCATCTTGATAATCTACACCTGATAGATGATTGCATGTCACTAGATTGGAATGACATTTTCCTTCTTCCATCGGCGAAGCGGCAACTATGTAAATTTAATGAGATGATCTCTTATTTATATAATAAACATGTTCCACTTAAAGTCAAACGGATCCGTCCATATAGCAATCCATGGTTTTCTGATGTAATACGCTCTCTAATTGTAGAAAGGGAGTTCTTATATAAACAGTGGAAACGTCTACATACTTATTACACCCGCAAAATCTATAAACAAGCTCGCAACAAGGTCATTTCTGCAATTAGGAGAGCTAAGTGTGAGTATTTTTCTTCTAAATTTGATCCTAGCTTACCTTCCAAAACCCTGTGGGGAAACCTGAAGCGAGCTTCCATTTATTCTGATGTCAACCCTGAGTGTCCCTTCGATTCTAAGGAGCTTAACCGGCATTTTACATCAGGTCCAGCAACAAATTTATTTATCAAACAATAACGTAATATGACCTTTATTGCTTTACGTGAACAAAGTGTAAATTGCTTCTCTTTCCGGTGTGTGGAGAATGATGAGCTTTTTAAATCAATATACTCCATCAAGTCCCATGCTACTGGTTTTGATGAAATAAATCCTCGTTTTCTCAAGATATTACTGCCTTACATTTTTCCTTATATTCGGCAAATCATGAACACTTGTCTCACTACTTCTCACTTCCCAGAAGTATGGAAAATAGCTAATGTTACTCCTGTCGCTAAAATAATATCTCCTACGGAGCTGGCACACTACCGTCCCATCAGTATCCTCAGCTTTTTTGGCAAAGTCTTGGAAAAGCATATGGGAGCCCAGATTGAAAATTACGTATCAAATAATGATCTCCTGGCGAAATATCAGTCTGGTTTTCGGGCACGACACAGTTGTGAGTCTGCATTACTCAAGGTCACTACGGACTTGCGATCGGCTCTAGATGTGGGAGATCTTGGTGTACTGGTTTTGTTGGACTTCTCTAGGGCATTTGATTGTGTTTCGCATGAGAAATTGCTGCGTAAGTTGTATGCAAACTTTTATTTTTCCTCTTCTGCTGTTAAGATGATAGCAAGTTTTCTCTCAGATAGGTCTCAACAGGTGATCATAAATGGAGTTCCGTCTTCTCAAATGCTTCTAGCATGTGGAGTTCCTCAAGGATCAGTCTTAGGACCTCTCCTCTTTAGTCTCTACATTAATGATTTATGTGATGTGATACATGATGTCCAGGTGCACCTGTATGCAGATAACGTGCAGCTGTACTTATGTAGACCTCGTGGACTGATTGAGGACTGTATCTGCAAAATAAATGATGATCTTTCAGAAATTTTTAGGTGGTCTATTGATAATCAGCTGCTTCTTAATCCCAATAAATCACAATGCATAGCCCTCTCTAATTCTGACCATAATATTGAGGATCTTCCCCCAAATATGCTTAATAAAGTGGACCTACCTTATGTAAACTGTATAACCAATTTGGGAGTGAAAATTAATAATCGTTTGAGGTGCTGTGATCATATTAAATCTATAGTGGGTAAAATTTATGGTGGGTTGAGGAGGCTGTGGCTATCTGCCAATATACTTCCGGTCGATTTGCGTTTGAGACTAGTTAGGACACTTTTGGTGCCTCTTTTTTCCTATGGTAGTTTAATTTACATGAAACTAGACTCGGTTTGCAATCGAAAGCTTGAGGTTGCTTTCAATGACTGTATACGGTTTGCTTTCGATTTGCGTCGTTCTGCTCATATCATTCCTTACAGATTATCGATCTTGGGTTGTACTCTGGACTTTCACTTAAAGGGTAATGTACTAATTTTCCTATACAATCTTATTCGTTCAGGTGAGCCGGAGTATTTATCTTGTGAAGTTAAATTTCTGCGATCTTTGAGAGGACACAAACTTCTGATTCCACGCTTCAATTCATCCATTCTAGAAGGATCTTACTTTGTCCAGGTTGCACGACTTTGGAACTCCTTAACTCCTCATGCACAGAGTGCTACTTCTGTCGGTGAATTTAAGAAACTTATAAAATAATTTTATTTTATAATTTACAAATTACTATGCTTGCGTCGGACTCTTTTCTCTTTTCTTTTTCTTTTTATTATTATTTTCCTACTATGTTTATTTAAAAAAAGATTTTTTCTCTTTTCTTTTCTCTTTGTTTTTTTTTTTTTTACTTTTTATTTTTAGTATTTCAATTTATTTTGTAGTTTATCCGGTTAACCTAGCCGTACTTTAAAGCGTACTATTATAAGATTTTCAATCTTGTGTACAAATTAGAAATAAATGAATGATTGATTGATTCTGTCATGGCAGGCTTTAATGCCGAGGCTGGGAAAAACTCAATTCTGATTTAATGATGATGCCGATGTCCGATGCTCGCATTGTGTTTCGGCCTTAAGGCAACCTTTAGAGCTCATAACTTTTTCTTACAAAATAAACAATGTTAAGACGTTCGACTTTAATTTACTCTTTTGTGGTCAATATTCCCCGAGGTCAAGGACTTTATTCGAATTTAATTGTAAAGCCAAAAATTAAAAATTAAATAATACAAATGTTACGAACGTGGAAATGTATTTGAAATCATAAAATCGCGCTGTCAATAATCTGCACAAATGCCGGCAGAATATTGTAAAACTCAAGTTTCAGTATAATGTCAACAGTATTCCTATACCTATCATTGTAGTACAGACTTGGCCAAATGTCATTTCTTCGTACTGCACTTACCGAAAGGACCAAACTTTTAGTGTATTTGCTATAAAATGTGCTCAGAAAATGATTTGATCTTTTCCAGTTGTTTTTTTTATTCGGTAAATTGAAAAACTTTTCAATACTTTTTGTTTCAGAATATAAACATCAAGCCCAAAAGTTGAATGCAGTCCTAGAGGAGGAATATGTATTTTTTTTTTGATTTTTTCTTTGTTTTAGATAATACTCTACAGCGACATATATGTATACAGCTGGATAGCAACAATAACACCAACAACAGCAGCAACAATACCAACAGAAAACCCTCTGGTGTACTATATTCCGGGAGTAAAAAAGTTTTTTTTTTATCCAAAATTAATTCAAATAAATCGGGCAATACGGTTCTGCAAAACTTTTGGCAGTCGTAAAAGTTTTGAGTTTCACTGCATTTACTTTATGGTTGTACTTCTCTCTATAGTAGTGCAGTGGAATATAAGACCATAAAACTTTGAATGACTTAAGGGCCGTTTATGAAACTTTCAAACGGCTTCTGTTTTGAAGTTTGGTCCGTTCGGACTTGATGTTTTAGAATTACAAAATCTAGTAATACACAGACTAAGCAATGCGGATACTTTGTATGTATTTGAATTGTCGTTCCTCTAGGGAATTATGTATAATAAGTTTTAGTATTCATTTTAAGTATATACACATAGTTTCGAATTTAACGTTTCACTTGAAAATGCAGTTGATTACATTAAAGTTAATTTGTCATAGCCAGATATACAAGTGTAGGTACGTCTGGATTTATCTTACAAATTCCAAATTGTTTTGGTTTCGAAAAGTCGTAATATATATGTATGTGGTACTGAAGCTAATAATTTACCATCAGTATATTTATAAACAATACCAGATTTCTGTAAAGGGCCAGGGTTTTGAGCTTAATTCGAGACTCTCCTGTGGCAACCATATTAGTGCTACAATATGAAAAATATATACACGGATTTTTACGGCGATTGTGGTTGAGTTCTGGCTTGCTTTCGCTTCATATGGGAAAAAACTGGATAATGCCCTGGTTATGGTTTCATGATATTCTCATATTTGGGCTCAGTTTGGCATAGAATACTTTTGGTTGCATATAAACGATGTTGTATTGAGCTATGAATTCAAGCTACCTCGGACCAGTAACATGTCGTCCTATATATCGAGCTTACTTGGTTGCCCCCCAGAAGATTACTTAATCACAATCATACTAAGAGTTCTACGTAAACTGAATTTATTTAGTCTTGCTGCCTTGCCTTGGCAGGTCCGCTGAGAATTATTTTCCACAAATCGCCGATAGTGGTTGTTTTCCGTAGCTGTAGAAAAATTCTTTTATCATACATATCCGCAAAAAAAGGTAGCAACAATGAAAATTCTAACTATACGCTATACGCCTATATCGAAATGCATGCCCAAATTATTCGAATCCCTTCATTTACTCTCAGCTATCAAATTTCTGCAAAAATTTGATTTCTTCAAACCAACTTCAGGGAAATACTAACTTATTGGAATTCGTCTCGGATACCATTGGCGGATTTGTAAAAGGCTACCAAACAGATTTTGTATTTATACAGACTTTAGTAAAGCGTTCGACTAGTTATTTCAATCCGTGAAAAGTATGGATATCCCTCAACATTTCTGAAATGATCGAAGTCTTATTTAGATAACAGAACATACCAAATCTTTTTCCGGCATTCCATCTCTAGAGTCTTGAAGGTTTCGACTGGCATACCTCAAGACAGTCACTTGGCCCCGCTGTTGTTTATTCTATCTATTGACGATATTGTCTCTGTTATGAGGCACTGAAAGTCGTCTTATATGCTGACGACTTTAAGCTTTTCGTTCAGATTAAATCTGTTGGCAATTGTGAACATGTACAGGGTGACCTTCACTAATTTTATGATTGGCGCAAAAGCAATAATTTGGTACTCAATGTCGACAAATGTGAGGTTATGACTTTCCACAGGAATCAAAAACCAATCACTTATGACTATGAGTTCTCGGCTTCCTCCATTCGCCGTGTAGGCTCTGTCATCAAATGTGACCACAGATTGAATTTTATTTCCTATATAAACTACATGCTATCAAAGAGTAGTTCTGTGATGGGTTTCATAAAACGTTGATCCCGACAGTTCTCGAACCCTACCATAACATTGAGTTTGTACACTAGGGTTTCACTCTGTGTGTGTGTGTGTGTGTGTGTGTATGTGTGCGTGTGGGCGCGTGTGCGTGCGTATGTGTGTGCGTATGTGTGTGCGTTTTTGCGCATACATTTATATGTGTGGAAAAGTGTAACTCTCTAAGTTGACGCGTTCTCAGGAAGTGCTAAATATATAGTAAAACACGAAAGTTTTGTATGGAAACCCTAGGAAGGAGTTGCCCGATTGGTCCCATTTTCGAACTGCATTTGCAATTTTTATGAACACGCTGTGTACAAAATATGGGCTTTGCACCTCGACGCCTTCTCAGGTAGTGCCCAAATATATAGTTAAAAACAAAGTTTTTGTATGGCGACCCTACGAAGGTGTTGCCCGATTGGTCCCATTCTTGGACATAATTTACAGTTTTTTTTTTTAAACACTCATGTATACAATTTCAGCTCTCTTCGTAGACGCGTGAGGCATTGCCCAAATATATAGTAAAACACGAAATTTTTGTATGGCAACCCAAGGAAGGAGTTGCCCGATTGGTCCCATTTTCGAACTGCATTTGCAATTTTTATGAACAAAAATATAAGCTTTCCACCCCGACGTCTTATTAGGCAGTGCCCAAATATATAGTTAAAAACGAAGTTTTTGTATGGCAACCCTACGAAGGAGCAATTTGCAATCTCTTATTTTTCTTGGATATCAACTGTATTTTTGCCTAATAGATCTCAAATAATCCTATTCCATGCTTCCTTCTAACGGCCCTAGAGCTTTTATTGGCATCATGCTCATATACTAATTTCCTAATGTCTTCCACAGTTAACCATTGTCATAACTATGATTTTTATCTGGGGGGGGGGGGCATGTTTGTGCATAGACTTTAACAAAACTTTTGTTTCTGAGAGCCTATAAATTACAGAGCCCCTACGAAACATATTCTGAATTCTAAAACATCATTTCCGCTAAAGTAATTCTGCACGCAAAAGCTTCATAAAATAATTCTAACTTTACAAGTCGCAGACAACGCATCACTGCTTTTTTAATATCTAGTTTTCCTACGTGAAACCTTAACTCCGCTCCCAAGGAACCCTAAAAAAAGAGTAGATCAGCACTTTTAATTCACTGCAAATGCAAGTACAGGTGTGCATTTGGGGCAATTTTAATAAGAAAAAATTTTGAGATAGGGCAGCGTTTGTCGAGATTCCGATGTTAGAGACCAGACGAACGACGAATAGTTTTCAATTGTTTTCCGTTCTCTTTTATAATTCTGGTTGAATGTTATTGAGCACCCAGCTACAGAGAAGCATGATACAACGCTTATCAGTTAACATAAGCAGAGAACAACGATTGTAAAAAAATAGATTGCCACGGCAGCAGCAGCGACAGCTGCCGAGTCATTTCAAATTCCAAATTTGCTCTCGCTGTCTTCATAGGCAACGTGGATATGCTGTCCTGTCATACGCATATAGAAATGTCAGAATCAGCTGCTTACTGCCTTGTGCTACTGTAGTGCAATCTGATACACCCACTGACATATATAATATGGACTGCTTAACTTTCTATTTCATGTGGGCTCAATTGCTTATGTCAATAAAAGTTCTTACGCCGGTGCCAACATTGAAAAAATCATTGGCGGGAAGTTGAAAAAATAAGCGCGCAGCTCGAAAAGTGATTATAATAAAACGTTTCGAACCTCTGATTCATATCTTATGAATATATTGCCTTTGGTAAAAGAATTTTATCAGTAATAACCCTAAATAATTAATTTAAAAACATTTATTTCGACGGACCCATTAATTTATTTGTTGTTTACAGTTCCCCTCAGTTGGTACTTGGTGCTTAGACCGAAAGAGTCAGTAATATAAAAGTGAGCCCACTTTTTGCAGTGCATTATCATTAACGTAGTCAGTCCATATTATATATGCCAGTGGATACACCCGACACCAAATCCATTTTTTGCGTTGCTGCCACTGCGCTGTCGTGCAATCTGATTCAGGCTTAAGTCATCAGCATTCATTCACTTTTTGGATAGCTAGATTGTCTATATTCGGCGATCGGGCGATAAGGAATTAGTACAGAATGTGATTGCCGAATTGAGTGAAAGTGCATTCTTTTCTTTAATCCGAATGAACCCAAGCGATACTCATATATTCCGTACAATCCACTCCAACATCCGATGCGGTTTCGATTTTTTAAATCATAGGAAGTAGTGTTTATTTGAAATATAAATTAAAATTTGCTCAATTTTAAAAGAAAAATAAAAGAAAGAGGTGGGTTTTAATTAACAGAGACTTCTGTTTTCCACTGCCCCTCCTTGCCATCTCTCATGTATTAAGGAAAATAAATCAGAGTCGTCAAGCTCCATACATGAAACTGATATGATTGTCAGGTCCTGCCTAATGGCAGAAACACATCCAGGCCTACAGGCTTCCTCGAGGCATTGACAAAATTTCCAACGCGGGTTTTTCTTTCTTTCTTCCTTTCCTTGCCGTGTGCATTTTAGCCCTTTAAGCCCTGACCCTCACGATCATGCGGGTCAGCTATTAATACATATTTCCTCCAAATAACGTGTCATAATTAGACACGTGTCAAAAAGTAATGATTGTTAAAGTTTCTAAGTGGACTATAGTAACACATTTGACCGCCAAAAACTAATTGTATTCAGTAATGTGTGTGTAGTTGTGAATTATTTGCATCGTTAGAAATTTGTATAAATCGTGTAAGTGTGTAAACGTGTTAGTTATTGCAATAGTTTAAATTATTTCGAAAAATACTAACATTAGTAAATTGGTGACATGATTTAGTTTTTAACAATGATTCCTACATGTATCGACTGAAACGTAACGACCCGCACCATCGTGCGGGTTCGGTTTTATTTACAACAAAAATGACATTTTCTTTCACAATTCAATTGGATTGTACAAAAATGATAATAAAATTTATGGCTGTAAAAGACATCAAAGAAATATTGAAAAAAGAGGAAAGAATTCTAAATTTTTTTCAATATACGATTTTTACGTTACTACCTGAATAACCTTTCACGAAGCTCAGATCCTCTTATTTAGTGTTTCGATGCATTGAAGTATAACTGAAGTTCATTAAAACAGTATGTAAAAAGTAAACTACGTCCGGTGGGTTGGAAAAACTTTGTTTTAACAACATCATTCGGTTTAGTTTTGGAGTTTGAAGCATATCAGGGTCAATCGACTCCACTAGTGCATACTGACCTGGGTCTTGGACCCTCGATAGTTTTGAGATTAGTTCAGATCATTCCACACCATAGGTTTTGTTTACTTTGATCGGTATTTCACCACTATTCCTTTATTGGAAAAATTGAGTGTACTAAAAATTGAAGGAACCAGTACAATCATGGCAAATCGAATCAAGGGGGTAAATCTTACGGACAAATTGAACGGACAAATTGAAGCGTGTTGAAAGTTCTGAGCATGTTTCTTCTGATTCGAAAATTGTTGTTGTCGAATGGAAGGACAGCAATAAGGTTTTAATGGCATCAACGTGCTCTGGTGTTCGTCCGACAGAAACTGTAAAACGCTGGTCTAAATTTGAAAAGCGCCACATAGAAGTCGCACGTCCATCTGCGGTTCGCAAATATAATCAATGATCAATTGATAGAGTGCTACCGTACATGGTTCAAGACGCGAAAGTGGACATGGAAACGTGTTTTTCATTTTCTTGATTTGGCAGTAGTGAATTCATGGATGCAATACAGTCGGGATGTTAAAGCCAACAAAATTTCAAATAAGGACAGAATGGATCTGCAGAGATTTAGGCTAGAGCTTTCCGAGGTTATGATTGCTATTCGACGCCATAGAAGAAGAGTATTGAGCGATAGTGAAAGTAGTAAAACGCTCGAAATTTTATAATCCTCCTGGCAAAAAGTCCCAGCATTGTAAAAAGATACGACGGCTATGAACACTTTCCAGTTGCGGATAATATTAAAAATCCTCGTATGTGCAGAAAGGAGACCTGTACAAGTCATTCTAAGGTGCGCTATGAGAAATGTGACGTATATTCATTCGTTTTTAAAAGTAAGACCTGTTTCAAATCACACAAATATATTTAATAATTAATTATATGCTGTATATTTGAAAAATAAAATTCACTGCAATGATATAAAAAAGGTATTATATCTTTCTTTTAATTCATCCTGTTTTTAGTACACATAAGGCGGATTTTGTATTCAATAAAACCGGACTCACACGATCGTGCGGGTGTGCTCAAAAGTCTCACAGACCTCAACAATTTTTCTTGCTAATTTTTCTATTCTTTTAGGTCCCCAATTATTACAAAAATTCTATTTTAATAACTTTTGCGACCAAAAATTACTGGAGGGGGCCAGGCCCCTATAGGGGTATACCTATATAGGTATACCTAGTTACGCCAATGCAGTTAACAGTTCAAAATGGATCTCTTACTGAAAGTTGTTTTATAATATTATCAACAGTACGCTTGGTTGTCTTATTAGATCTTTCACATTTTGGAACAACTTCAACATACACTTCTATGATCTTTCCATTTTTTATAATATTCCTGATCGGTCCGTTCAATTTAACAAACTTCTTTGCAGATTCTGTTATTTTCAGTCCTCGTTCAAAATCTTTCACTATGAGTAATTTGAAGTCGTCACGGAGTGCACGTATTTTCATGGGTCGAAATCCCTACAGCGCAGAAGCTGCCAGGTCGTGTAGTTGTAGAGTATTCGCTTGTATTCGGCAGTTTGCGGAGATAGCAGTAATACCTCCGAGAAGGGTCAGTTAATGTATGTCATCCTGCAAACCTCAAGCATTACTGAACACTGAATCCACTTGGGGTGGAATGCTGGCCTCATTCAGCCCCACATTTGAATTCTGGATACTAGATTCTGTGATTAGTTATGACGCAGATAAGGTAGTCGACCAGAGAATAGGTAGAAATGGGTCTTTATGCCGATCCTTCCCAGTACATTCAGCCACACTTGAGAAATCGAGGTGTCTCAGTGGCAAGACACTCTTTGGAATGCACACATTTAGAAGCACCTTGATTTAGCAACCAAGATAGTGATCCACATATTTTGACTGGCAGATGAGCGTGTAATATCTCTCAAAAATCATACGTCATCATAACCGCTATTTTCTTCAATATTTCCGAAACACTCTGTGCACAAATATAATGAGCGTGTTGTAAACAAAAGTACCTGTTGCACTTTCTACAGAAGTACCGACTTGTCCTTCTTTTGATACAGAAAACGCAGTCTCATCTTGTGTGGCTTCTAACAGTAGTAGCTGATACGTGGGGCCTCTTAGACCCTTACCATTCTCTACCGGAAACGCTTTCAACTTTTGAAAGCCTTCTCCACATAAGTTTCTTATTTTTTCTATTAATTCAAACGATTCATTTTTATTCCTAGATGAAATCATAGGGTGTTTATCATTTCGTTTGTAATGCACAGAAATAATGCTGCTAGAGCAAAATGGAGTGGACACCCACGCATAATATTAAAAGTTATTTTCATACATATTCATCAAACTCAATACGATGAACAAAAAAAAAAGGGATACAAACAATATTAATAACACATTTACTGCGCTACATACGTCTAGTACCAGTTGATTTTGTCGAGTGGTTGGAAAACCTTCCCCAACACCTAGAGTTATTTCTTTTACCATGTTTTGTTATGTATCTATTTATTTATGTTGCGTTTTTAATTAGCGTTTGTTATTTTTTATCTGTTATTATTTTTACAATGTTGTTTAATCCATAAATTGCCATTATTTTTTAATTTTTATATCAATCAGATTGCGTCCTTTCAGAACGGATTGAGACATCGGCCGAAACGTCAACGTTAAAGAGGTGTTTTTTTCTCCTGACCATCCAACCCGAAAATCCTAAAATCACGGATATTTTGATTTTAGTATGTCCGTCTGCCTGTCCGTCCGACAGAACGCGTTCACTTAGAGTGTTGAAATCTTGCATACGGGCTTTTTAAAAAAAACAAAAAATTAGGTTCAAAAATGGAACTGATCTGGCAACTCCTTCGTAGGGTTACGATAGAAAAATTTCGTTTTTCACTATGTATTTGGGCACTGCCTCTCAGGCATCAACGTAGAGAGCTGAAATCTGGTACATGGTGTTTTTATAATAATAACAAATAAAATTTCAAAAATGGACTAATCGGGCAATTCTTTTTTGGTGCTACCATATCAAAATTTAGGTTTTTTACATATACTGTGAAAACGTTTTTATTGTACTGAAAATTCTTCAGAATATAAAATCTTATGAAATTGGTTATACTCACTTTTAATGTCCGCCGAACCATTGTAGAAATATATGCGAAAAACTACATAAAAAATCAAACTTGCAGAGAGTGGTGACCATAGGAAATTACATACAGGCATTCATCTGGGGGGGTATCAGAAAAATTGGTCAATTTTGGATTTTTTACTTGATTATATTCAGTTAACTTCTCACTTGGGGCTATCAGGCCCAGATGTGCACTATAGAATTAAACCTTGTCTACCAGACATATGTATATTAAAAGCTGCGTCCTCTTCTAACGATAACTTCCGCACGATCGGAACATAAAAATAACACGCAATAACATTGTTACCTAAGTTTTGTTACACAAAGTCTACGAGGTTTTATGTAGATAAAATACATACCTAGCGGCCCGTTACCCTAATTCTGAAAGATAACAAATTTGAAATATTTTAATGAAGTTAACTCTAAGTAATCCCAACAAATTCATTTGAATTTTGTCTTCATAGACTTTTGTGCTCTTGTACAACATAGGGAGCTCTAAAGATTTTATTAAATGAAGAGAGTTAGCCGCCTTTTGCGAATTCCTTTTAAAATATTCTGTATTCACATTCCATTTGCTTCCTTACCGTCAAGAACTACCTATACAAACCCAGGTAACAAATTTAGAAGAACTTTATAAAATATATTCTACAAAATGCAGACAATTTACATTTTATAACATGAATGAAAAGCTTTAAAAATGTGAACATAGCAAAGGTCCTAATCAGTTAAAGTTGTGTCACAAACAGGCCCTATTTGCATGTACTTATACGAAGCAGAACAAATATCTAAAAGTCACGGAAATAAAATAAAAGTCATGACAGGGAAGAATGGTCTGGTCTGGTCTGGTCTGGTCTGGCCTCTTGTATGTCTCTCTCTTAGCTTTGTGTACACCTATCCTATTTCAGTTTCATTCAGTAGTAGACTGGTTGGTAGGCGGGGTGAATATATGTATAGTAGCAGCAAGTATGTAGGTATGTGGGATTGAATTGAACAGGAAAATAAATTACACTGCCCTGCACGCAAGTTCCAATTAAAATGCGATAAATCAACCTGAAAATGACACATTCATACTGGGGCTTATGTGTGTTCACTAAATGGGTTCTCTGTACCTTCCTAAAAAAAGTACATACAACAACACCCACCATCACCTGGATATGGTCGAGCTTTCCCATTCATAAGTGGATCAAAACAATTCATTGTTTCTGTTTCTCTGGCAAATAACTGAAATAGGTAGAAATTTTGCTGAGTAATAGGTTTTATGCTTAACATAATACTCCACCTGGAAAAATGTTTATATTTGATATAAGTAGGGTAAAAATTTAGGAGAATGATTAAAAAATAATATTTGAGGTAATGGCGTAGTTTTAAAATATGTTCACTGGATAGATAATAATTGGTGAGGTGGATCAGATATTTGGGTTTCAAGTTGTTAAGAAAATTTGGCGGACAATTTTTGGAAGATATACATATAGGGGAGGCCGGGGCATAATGACGAACGGGGCATAGTGACGAATGAATGTAATTAGTGTTATTCTAAAATCGCGTTATGATACCCAGAATGCAGGGATAAATTAGTATTGCCAACATATGGCCAACATTTTCTTCACATTAGCCTATGTTTGTAGTAGTATGCGGATAGCTCCAGTATTTGGACAATTTCATTTTATTTAATAAAAATAAGAAAAGTACACGCATTAGCCTTAGAACTCCCCTAGAATTTTGTTTATTTGACTTTTTTAGATGCACATCCAAAATTTGGGTAACACACGTGTCGTTTTTGAGAAAATACTTCTCAGTCTACGCATGTACTTTACGTAAGTAAGTTCAACACGTGTTTTATGTAAAGTACATTTAGTATGCATTGGACAACAGAGAAAGTGAGATAAGATTATTAAGTATGGACTTATTTATGTAGTTTAACTGTCTTTGTATTTTGTATTTTTTATTAAATTCTTTGATGTCCTGTAACTAAAACAGAAGACAGCTTTGCCTAGTTTCCGGACAGACCGTCCGGACACTGAAACTATAATAATAAATAATAATAATAATTTTTTATTTTACACTTCATTGTCTTAGCGTTCAAATTAGTAATAACAAATAAGAAATAATAATAATGATACTATAAATTAAACTGAAATCATCACTAAGATGCAAATAAACCAATTGACTTAAAAAAAAACTACAACAATGGCTCCAAGGCCGTCTGTCCAGGTTGGGAAGCACTAAGTTAGCATCTTATGTGAGTCCCTTTCATAAGCAATTCAGTTATATGTATTTAGATCTAAGAAACTATAGCATTTTTAAGATGTTTCAATTATTCATTATATTCTGAAATTAAGAATTTTCTGTATTTCCAGGATTTTGTAGCAAATTGAGAGAGATCCTTATACTCATTTACTCCATTAAGAATATCTAGTACTTCAGACTCACTTAAGTTTTTCCTTCCGAAAATTCTGATGCGGAATTCCGATAGAATAGGACAGATTCCACGAAAATGCAACAAGTCCTCAGTCTCACCCAAATTGCAGAGGGAGCAAAGGCTAGAGCCATCTCTTCTCCACCAGCTCCTATTCAGGCTTAAGTGGGAAACACAATTGCACCGTTTCGATCCGATACGTACAAATGTCAAATTTGCTTATATGAGACGTACGTGTAATTGGACACATTCGCCGAAATGGATCGAAACGGATCGAATCGAAACGGAGAAGTTGAGCAAATATCAACTTTTACGGATAACATAACCTAGAAAAATTACCTGTACAATGTTTGTGTATAACTCAAGATGGATGAAGAAGTTTTTATTGAAGAAATTAAAAAAATATGAAGAGCCTTATGACAAAGGCAACAAATTTTACATGGATGTAAAAAGAAAAGACAAAATCTGGAAAAATTTCAATGAGAAATTTAAAACTGATGGTAAGTTTGAACGGAACAATTGTGCTCATGCACGTAACGGATCGAATTGAATCGAATCGAATTGAATCGGAACGGCGGAATTGTGTTTGGCACTTTATAAGACCATATCTATACTTGAAAATCAAACTAATCTTTCTTAGAGAGAGTTCGTTTTTGAAATAATTTTGGCCAGGTAAAATACATATCTTATATATATCCACAGACTTCCTCGCATTTTCTAAGGCTTTATTCGTTAGGCACACATCCTCCGCTTCTATCAATTCAAAAAATGCTGTTTTGATCTCGACGTAAGTACTATGCAGAATATCTAGAGAGCAATTATGTTTTTCGGCTAACTCAGTCCATAATCTATGCCAATCTTTTTCTATAACTTTTCGAGTGAGTTTATGGGGTAATCTTTCACCATTATATGTGAAAAGTGTTCTGAGAATATATGTATAGCAAGTGACATTTTAAGGTATAGATGTACAAATCTGTTTCAAGGGTGAGAGCGTATTTAGGGGTTTGTTGTGGCAGACTTTTTAGAAAAAAGCGCTGCAATTTTTCTACATCATTAAATTGAGAAAATCCCCAAATTTGTGCCCCGTAACAAAGAATAGATCTAGTAACTGCATTAAATACTTTAATTGTTGAATACTATTTTTTATGAGAAAAGTCTGCCATGCACAGTTAAGGCTTACCTTGGCACTTAGTAGGCGTTGATGTATATGCTCCACCATTGATAATTTTGGAGTTAAAACAACACCAAGGTAAGTGTATATTTTAACTACCTCAATATCACTATTTTGAAAGACCCAGTGTTCCGAACTCTTTCTAACACCTCCACCACGCTGAAAGACCATTATTTTTGACTTACATAATAAATTATATGTTCGGTCCACCACCGAACCATCATTCCCTCGTTGTATCCTCCTATTGAATTCCTAAAAAATAAAACAAAAACACACAAAGAATCATGTTTTAAGTTGAACAAAATTCATACTTATCTGATAATGAAAATTCCTGTGCAATCCTATCATCTCCTACAATCAGCTTCCATACTCCCTCGATGACACTCACAAGCTAAAAAGAACGAAATATTATTAAAAAATTAATTAAATCAACAAAACAATATAAAAATTACCTAAAATTCACATTTCTTCGTGTATACACAAAATTGACATGTCAGTCAACTGACATTACGTCAACCAGATGTTCTCGTAGCAGCAACTGGTATAAACGTCGCAATGGCAACGCCATGAGGGGTACATCACATGACCATCATCAGCAGCTATAAAAAGGCGGCGAACGATAGCAAAAGCACCCATTTCCAAATCAGAGTTGATTTGATTAAGTCTCAAGTCTTGGAGTCTGTTCTGAGCAAAATCCTTATCCAAACCAGAAGTTAATTTTGAAATCCATATAGAAGTTAACTCTACACCAACAAATTGAGGTTGACTCAATCCTAAAACAGAAGTTAATTCTGGCCGTCATAAATATTTCAGGTTGACTCAATCCCAAAACAGAAGTTAATTCTGGCTGTCACAAATATTTGAGATTAGCTCAATTCTAAAACAGAAGTTAATTCTGGCCAAACAAATATTTGAGGTTAAGTCAAATTATCATATATGAGTTGATCCTAAAACAAATACATTATTAGAGGTTAACTCAAGTACGTCGGCTAGGAGTTGATCCTAAGGATTGCAAGCAATCTCACACAGGAGTTAATCCGAAGGCCTAGACAACGTTATACAAAGGTTGGTCTAGATCTATTTCCAGAGGTTAACTCTGCACTAAACACATTCAGAAGCCAATTCTGATCAAAGTTGAAGAAACTTCCATCCCACACGTAGCAGTATTCAGATCGCTGCACTCATAAAAGCGCACAAGACCAAACGTCACAAGTGCCATCATTACGATCCCAGATGCAGCAATTTTCTAGTTTGCTGCAATTGAAAAGGTATGCATACGATAAACGTCATCAGTGTGCTGCCTTCATACCTTCACGTACCAACACGCCAAAAACCTGCACAATAGAAGCAGAATAGTTGGTTACGTTTATCAACATTACTTATAGCAGCCAAAGAAGTTGTTATAATCGTGAATTAATATATTCCGTATTATACCTTGACTGCCCTCACGTAGCAGGTCGAGCAAAGAACTTCCCAACTGCCCTCACGTAGCAGTTCAAATGAAACAGTCTAATTCTCGACATCAGACAAAATTTATATGCTCTCACCACAACCGTCTCGTGCCTACTCACTCACCACATTCTTCTTCTTCTTTTATTTTGAGTTTTTAATGAATTGTTAGGTATTAAGTTTTATTGAATTTTTAAGTAGTATTAAGTTTGAATTAAATGAAGTGTGATATAGATTTGTAAGAAAACTGAAATAGCACAATTAAAAATTAAAATGTTTACTTTGAATGAAAAAAAACTGAGTTATGTATAACACCGGCACTCCGTCAAACACATACATATACAGTCCACTACAGAGAATTTTCATTATATATATTATCGATTGTTGAGTATCCTGAGTGAAATCCTGCCTGACTTTCGGACAGTAGGTATTTTATGCCTCTTTACCCAAGTGACAAGTCGTTGATAAAGTAAACCCACATATATTTTAACTACACTATCTATGAAAAATTGGCGGCGATAATTTTGAACTTGATCAATGTCACCCTTTTTATGTATAGGAAAAATTACTGATTTAGTAAAAGAGCCAGGTACTTTACCGGTTTCAAAAATGTAATTATAATTGTCAAGTAGTTTTTCCAAAAATATTTCAGGTGCGTATTTATAATATCCATAAGGCACACGATCAGCACCAGGAGTTTTATTATCCTTTAGACTATTTAAAACTATCTAACGTCGAATCATAGATTTTAGGAACTGCGTACGATACATTAAGGAGAACTTACAGGGGGTGTTAATAAAGAGTGAAAATAAGTTTTGAAGGCATTTATATCAATAACAGAACTAATTATATACTTCTTTCCGCGCAATTCTTTTGCTATTTGCCACCATCTCTTGGAGTCTCGAACAGATGCCAGTCGATCAGCGAGGCATTCATAATATGTTCTTTTCTTACTTTTAGATATGAGAATAATGACCGTTTTTCTTTAAATTTCCGTGTATTGGGATTTTCGGGCTGGAAGGTCAGGAGGAAAAACACCTCTTTAGTTTGTGAGAATTTTATTTGTTCTCCGACGTTTCGGCCGATGTCTCGAACCGTTCTCAAGGACACAGTCTAATTAAAACATCAATATAACTATTGCTTGATAAAAAGTTTAAAAAACAAAGGCTACTTACGGATTAAACAACATGGCAACGAAAGTTGTCACCTCTTCAAATCATACAGTATTAATTCACGAAAATTAGCTAATTTAAAGGAATCAAAAACTTTTTTGTTAAAATGTCGCACTTACGGACTTGTCCCAAAATTTATTATTGATTCAACATTAAATTCACTAAAATTGTTTAAAGGTTGTTCAACAGTCACAAAATCATTAGAAAGGTGCGTTCGAAATTTTCAGTTTAAATTGTTAAATTTGAAAATAAAAGAAAAATTAGCCCTAATACAAAATCAAGTAAAAACAGTCCAAACTAACCGGAATAATATTCTCCAAAGCTTTCCAATGCATCTCACTGAAACATTTTTTGATAGCCAAAAATCAGCCTTCAGCCGATTCAGGCAGAAAATCGCATTCTCACATGACAAAAAGTTCAATAACCTTAAACAGAAGAGTATACATAATTTAGGTCTCACTACAAACAGAGCATGGTTCGATAATCGCACATCAATAGAATTTCCAGCTGATAAACAACTGGTGTTATCACTCGGTAAGAAATTCTCGCTTCCATATGACGATAAAGATTTCCCGCTATTCCAAGCGA
>CAWVNZ010000152.1:62500-72312 GCA_963930735.1 Dioctria linearis | reverse complement strand
GTACAATGTATTAAGGAGAACCAGGTAAATTAATCATATCGTTGATTTTTGTTATAATGCATATTTGAAGCGTCTTGATGGCCGGAGTGAGAATGAATTTCGACCTCTGAGAATAAATTTTGGTGATATTTGGAGTAGTGTTCATGTTTCCTTAGGTGAAACAAGAGACTTGGCTCAAGTTTCATGTGAGTTAGGGCAACCAAAATCGACTCGTTCTAATGAGGGGATGCTTTATATAAATGTCGAACTAAGCACTATGGCAACGGGACATTTCGAAGTTGAGCGAAGCTGTGATTTAACAGTTCAAATCAACAGAACTTTAGAAAGAACTTTAAAAGATTCCAAGTGCGTAGATTTAGAATCATTGTGTATAACTGCTGAAGACAAAGTCTGGATCCTAAGATGCGATTTAGTAATACTAAACCACGATGGAAATCTTATTGGTAAGATACACTGCAACCTGAATTTTTTATTTTTTTATTTAATTAATCTATTGTCGGCTGATTATTTTAGAATTGTGCTTCGGTGGCAGCGCTGTGCTCTCTAGCACATTTTAAATGCCCGATGTTACAGTATGTGGAGAGGAGATAAAGGTTCATACTGCCGCAGAAAGAGATCCAATTCCACTAGCTCTTCACCATTATCCAGTTTGCGTTTCATATGCTACATTTCAAGATGGGTAAGTACTATTAACACTAAAGTAGCTAACCTTGTATAGCATGAAATACTCTGATGGTTTGAAATTGTTTACAAACAAATCAATGACCACCTAATAGAGGCACGTGTACGTTTATTGAGATATGTGGGTCCGGATGCAGCCTAAGCAAAGAAGTTCGCATATTTCCTCCAGAATGCATTAGGTCTGTTCGATGAAAACACCGGGTAAACCTAGGGCATCATAGTGCTATACTATATTGTTTTTTGAAGAACCCAAGGGTACCCGGGTTACGAACTTATGACGATTTCGATGGGACTTCATGGGCATTCATATTTATGTAA
Source organism: Dioctria linearis (assembly GCA_963930735.1). Taxonomy (NCBI): domain Eukaryota; kingdom Metazoa; phylum Arthropoda; class Insecta; order Diptera; family Asilidae; genus Dioctria; species Dioctria linearis. The sequence goes on along the minus strand of CAWVNZ010000152.1, from coordinate 71,313 downwards.
AATAGGAGCACAATAAAGCCTGAAACACAATACAGTGCAGTGCAGTGCACATTTAACAAATGTTAACTGATGCAGTTTGCAGTGTTTTAGAAATTAGCCTAAAAGTTTCAGTGCAGTGCACTGCACTGCACTGCACGCAGTGTATTGTGTGAATTGCCAAACGGTATTACATGAGCTCTAAATTTCAATGCAGTGCAGTACACTGCACTGCATCGTATTGTGTTTCAGCCTTAATTCAATAATTTAAATAATAAATCAAGTCATCCACTTTAATTTTTTGACGTTACGCAAGTTTTTACACGAAGCCGTTCACGTACTTTGCGAGTGTCACTCTGAATTTCTCTCTGTTGATGTTCAGTATTTGTTGTTCAGTAAGTAATAATATGGAAAAGTAGCCAGTGTTCAAAATAAATAGTTTATAAAGTTTCTAAGTGTAATCCTAGAATTTTTCGAAATAAGTAAATCGAGTCTCCGTGGGAGCAGATCCAGAAGGGTAGTTCAATTGAAATTGAGGCAATGAATGTTTATGGGAGTCTCATTATATGTGTATATAAAAAAAATTCAAATTAATGCTTATTGAAATCGATTGTAATCATAATACGTGCGTCTGATAAAGTGTTATTATTTTGTTTATTTGATTGGAAAAGTGAACTACAGCTGTACAGTGGTGTGGTGGGTGTTCTTATCACTGCTCCGTGGTGTAAATGACGATGTAAAAAATGTCGTAGAAATTGATTAAAAATCTTGCGGATGGCGTTACATTTTAATTTGACAATTTCAAAATTAACGTATCAACGTAGTTTCTTTTTTATAAGAATGCTGTTAAAGGTAGCTGTTCATGTTCCGTGGTGTAAGTAACGATGTGAAAAAATGTCGTAGAAATTGATTAAAAATCTTGCGGATGGCGTTGCATTTTAATTTAACAATTTCAAAATTAACGTAGCAAAATTGTTGTTCTACGTCGATACAGTCGATATGTTACATCGCACCTCTAATTGCATATGGTTGCATATTCGTCACCAGGTTCAATTGTTGAGTCAAATATTTCGGAAGTCTCTTCATCTTTATGTTGAATATAAAAGTTAGGACGTTTAAATCTGTCCTTTCTTTGATACTCATCGATTGCAATACCTCCAACATCCACCTTATCGAAGCTAATCTATTGCACTTGAGTATACATCGCATGGCCTTATTTTGCAATTTTTAAAGCCTTTCTATTGCTGTTTGGGTACATAAGAATAGAATCGTCGAACAATATTCAAAACGATGTCTAATTATGACATTATATATATGAATAGCAGTCATTGTAGATAACTTACTTCGCATTCGCTTAAAGAATCCAATTTTTTTCCCTATTTTTTTACAAATATAGTCTACATGTGCATTAAAATTCAGTTTTTTGTCTAAAATCAAACCTAAGTATTTAATTTAGTCTATTATCTCTATTGTCTCACCATTAATTTCAGTTTCAGTATCACAGTTCGAGTTCATCACCATTAATTTTGTTTTTGCCACATTTGACAAAAACTTATTCATTTTTAGCCAGTCACATAACATATCTGGGTCTTCTTTAAGTTCCAATTTCACTTGGGGGAAATCACAGCCAGTTAAGTAAATCAATGTGTCGTCTGCAAATAATACTGGTTTCGAAGATCTCAGGATTTCCCGCATATCATTAATATAAATTAGAAATAACAGTGTCACCAGTACTGAGCCTTTTGGTACACCTAATGTAGTTTCCTCAACTGTTAATTTGACAGACTGTATCCTTGTTTTCTGTGTCCTCCCAGATAAGTAGCTTTCAAACCAGTCAAGTTCTTTACCAACTATTCCGAATTTACTTAATTCTTTTATGAGGATGCCCCTGTTAATAGTTTCAAAAGCTCGTTTGAAATCTTTCGCAGCTGTGCTGTTTTCTGAAAACCGATTGGTGTGTTATTATTAGTTCGTTATCTTCCAAATATTTTTCGAGTTGTATTTGAACTAATTTCTCCATTAATGTTTCAAAAATATTTAGCGTGTTGATTGGTCTGAGTTCTTCACATTTGGTAGTATTTTTTATTTTTGGTACAGATACCATTATTGATTCTTTCCAAGTGTCAGGGCACTTTCCCACTTAAGCTTTTATTTATAATTTTCTCTAATATATTCCCTAACACATTCCAATTATCTAATATTATTTTATTATTGATGCCACTAAAATCTTTTTTATCGTTCACTGATTTGCAAATTTCTTTTAGTCTTTCATTGCTTATTGTACTAAATCTAAATCTACTCGCGCATTGATGTAAGTTACTAACATACTCTACTTTTGGGATTGATTGATTCAGTTGGTTCACACTCTCAATAAAGTACACTTCACTAATTTTGTCCTTTGTCTTTTTCAATACTGTTCGTTTGATAACTTTCCATTTTTCCTTTTGTGAGCTTGGATCATCTATATTTATTCTTACATATTTATCTTTAGTTTCACATATTTTATTCTTATTATTTATTGCAATGTTTCAAGTTCCTCAAGGTTGGATTGAAGGCTGTGCGTTTTCTGGGATAGAGGTGTTATCTTTTCAGGATCAAAGAAGTCTATCAAGTTTCCACTTGGAGTAAAGGATGTTCTTGAATTGGTTGGTATTATGTCCTTGGATTGTTATGAACTCTTGTTTAATTGTGCAATGCCCTTGAAGTGTAAGAATTCCGGAGCCCACTAGGGTTGCTTGCGGGACATTTGTTCCACAGACGATGTTTATTATTATTTTCTCCTTAACAGCATATATCCATTGATTGGGATTGTAAAACTGTATCCATTGTTGTTTGCCTTCAATGGTCATAATTTGAAAATTTGGTGACTGAGGCTTATGGTTTTATGTATAGAGTTCTTTTACTGTAGTAACTTGGTCAAGGTGCTTGTACCTTGATACAAAGGCTGCGTTAACGGTGCTTGTACCGCAACGCAAGAACTGTGTAGAAAGCTCCAATAATCCACCGATGATTGATCAAGGTACTTGCACCTTTATTATATTATATATTTATATAACCATATTTGATAATGGTATACTTAAATTTCTTAAGATTTGACATCCACAGGAAAGGGTAAAGATCGGGCTCCACAAATAAATGAGAGAAGACGATCAAAAAGGAGGTCGGCAATTACAAATGAAAATGGTATTTCAGAGAGAGGTATTGTAGCACCAGCAAAACGTGGCAGAGGCAAAACCACCAGAGATAAAGAATCTAATCCAGTAGAAGAGGAGCCGATTCCTCCAGTTCCAATTGTTGAAAATCAAAGCGAGGAGCCAAGAAATTAACACCAACAACTACTACTGAAAAACTGTTTTCTTTAAAATTCACCTGCGCGCCAGGAGTGTGAATACATATACACTCCTGGTGCAGCTATAAAATTTCGACTGAAGCACCATTGGCCTCAAGGATATGATATGATAAAAATTATATGAAAATTCCTGATACGTGTTTACAGGTCTCTTTTGCAACTCCTGGATGGCAGGTAAAGGATATGATATGCGGGTACAGCAACAATATTTTAGCAGGGTATTCCTTTTTCATTCAATTACGGTTAGAATCCTTCTTTTTAGTTTGGTTGTGTAGCCACGTTTTTATTTGCGGAGGTCTTCTGTTTTTCAGGCAAGGGTTGTTGAGAATTTCTTTTTGGATTTCCTTCAATGAAGGCAGTACTGCATTTTTTAATCCTTCGCCAAAAAGGCTTAAGACAATTTTTTTTTCTTCGTCACTCCAGCGCTTTCGTTTGACTTGTCCATACGGCGATGTAGATCGCTTCTTTTCGTTTTGTACTTTACCTGCAATTTTGCACTTGAAGTGCTTGGAATGCTGACATCTTGCAGTGCACTGTCGTTGAAGTTCTCTGTGACTACCGTCTCATTGGTATTCTGAAAATTATTGGATTCATCGAAGCGTTGGTTATCATCCTCACTATCCCCGCTGCTGTTGCTCTCTTGATCCCTGAGCTCTTTCTAGAAGTCTTGACATTCGAAAAATTTCTCTATTTACTAAAGGTTGCCTGTAAATATTTTTGTATATATTTTCGGCATGACCCATAAAATTTGCGAGATCGTGAACTTGGTGTTCGGATAGGTTAAGTGTAATGCACTGTGTCGCTATATGCTTACGGAGCATGGTGCCACGTAGTCTTTCTGGATGTTCCGCACCACATTCAGCAGAAAATCGTCGCATTAAGTTGCATGCTCTTAGATACAAGTTTGAGCTTCTGTCTGATCCCTTCATACCAAAAACATATGGATTTTTGTCACTAATTTTCATCTTTTTCCTGTATTTTAAGATAAATTCAATGCACTTCACGTGATTTTGATCTAGTAAAACGGGTACTGTTCGGTTTAGTTTTCACGTATAGTGAATCTTACATATTTTTTTGCGGCTTCCTGGTTCTCTTTCGACAGTGAGTTAAATAAGTCCTTGTCAGTACTTTAATCGACGCTTTGATAATTATGATAGTCCTCTATCAAAATCCGCTCCACTTCACCAGCCCGGCGACGATTAAATAATTGTAGGGACGTTAATGTAGTCTCTGCTAAATTCGTCCATGCAGTTGTTCTCTTTTGTAAGAGATATTCATGCAGTTTTTTCACATCATCCATAGAAGGGAGCGCCGTTTTCTTATATCGTTTTTGTTGAGTCTGAGTTTCAGTTACTGTTTTGTTCACGCTCACTGCAAGATCAAGTGCCAGGACTTTCAAGAAATCCTTTACATATTGTTTTTTTTTAGGATTATGGCTCTTAATGCACTCGATTGTAAGTAATTCCCCGACTTTTTTCAATAGAGTACCAAGTGCGGAAGCGACGGTGGGAGCTTTGTAACTACCTCCTCCTTCGTTGAGACCAGCTTCGATATTTATTGCTTCTATGGCGTGGTTGCAATATGTGGGGTCATATACAGACGTAAGATCAGTTATCTGTTTGTCCAATGTTTTCATAGTTTTTAAAAATCTTCCAATAAGTCGAATGCGTGATCGTATCATATCAAGATGGTGGTCGCTACTTTTATATTTTTCACACAATTTATTAGCATATATTATAATCAACGCATCGTACCTGACGAGGCGCACTATTTCATCTTCTCTAAGTACAGGAAAAAGTTTTCTTCTAACAACATCTGAAGCTTGAGCATGAATTCGACCCATTATTCTCTTTCCCATAATTTTAACAATACGTTTTTTCTTGGAACTGCGGCCAGTACATTTTGAAAAATGGGCACGTAAGCTACTTTCTGAAAAGTACGCTCTGCAGTTTCCGCATGCCATATAATTTTCAGCAGTTTTATTGTACTTCCCAGCCGGCCTTCGAGATTTGTATCAGTATTGAATAAGAAATTTCCTTTCTTTCGTATTACTGATATGATCTCTTTTCTCTCCTTAGAATTTTTGGGTAAATCTGTGAATTTCTGAACATCCAGTTCACCCTTATGCTTCAGCTCCAAATGTCTAGCAATTTTATATTGTTTTTTGTGACAATAGAAACAAAAGTTCGCTTTTCTATCACCCTTTGGGCCACGAGATTTTTCGACTTTCATATTTGCAGGATTACATACAGAAATATCAGCAACGTTGACTGATTTCGTTACATCCATATCGCGGGAAATATTTGATTGCTTCGTTGAATTATATTCAGGGATAGAATCAATACTACTGATATCTTTCTCTGGCCTATAGTCAGAGTCCTTCTTAGAATTTTTGGGCAAATCTGTGAATTTCTGAACATGTTCTTAGATATAAGTTTGAGCTTCTGTCTGATCCCTTCATACCAAAAACATATGGATGTTTGTCACTAATTTTCATCTTTTTCCTGTACTTTAAGATAAATTCAATGCACTTCACGTGATGTTGATCTATTAAAACGGGTACTGTTCGGTTTAATTTTCCACGTATAGTGAATCTTACATATTTTTTGGCGGCTTCCTGGTTCTCTTTCGACAGTGAGTTAAATAAGTCTTTGTCAGTACTTTCATAGACGCTTTGATAATTATGATAATCTTCTATCAAAATCACTGCGTGACAAAGGAATGGGTGTCATGTTCAATGATATTACAAAATAAAAGGAGGGTGAAAGTGATTTGCGCACAATTTTCCTTAAAATGTATCCAATCTTCATCTTTTGGGCAGCAGGGTAACACTTTTCATTGAAATCAATCTAATAACAATGGACGATACAAAACTGGACTCAACGTTCTTAAAGAATTGCTTGCAGGGTGCTATTACGGCTTCAATACAGATGGCTAGGCATAATGATTATTACAGGTAAGATGTTATTAATGAGCAACTATCAGATCTTATAAACACTAATCCTGTTTAACTTTCCCGTAATCTAGGAGATTAGTGGACCAATCCAGCACTGCACACTCTTTTCTGCATATCCAATTGGGTTGATTATAGCGAGAAGTACGGCTTTGATAAAAATTGTGTGACGAAGGAATGGGTGTCATGTTCAATGATATTACAAAATAAAAGGAGGGTGAAAGTGATTTTCGCACAATTTTCCTTAAAATGTATCCAATCCTCATCTCTTGGAGAATTTTGACAGCAAGGGCAGCAGGAGAACACTTTTCATTGAAATCAATCTAATGGCAATGAATGATACAAAACTGGTCTCAACGTTCTTAAAGAATTACTTGCATGATGCTATTACGGGTTCAATACAGATGGCTAGGCATAATGATGAATACAGGTAAGATGTTATTAATGAGCAACTATCAGATCTTATAAACACTAATCCTGTTTAACTTTCCCGTAATCTAGGAGATCAGTGGACCAATCCTCTCGTCTGCATATCTAAATGGGTTAATTATAGCGACAAGTACGGCTTTGGATAAAAACTGTGTGACAACTATTCCTGGGACTGAGATCGAGCTATTTAAAGAGATTAAGTATATAAGTTATTAAGATGTGTACAACCAACTTTCAGAATAGAATATTTCAAAGAGGTTTTTTTCATTCCTTATTCTAGTGGTAATTCAAGTTATACGAAAAAAACCTTGAGTAGTAATAGTAGTTCTTTATTAGCTAGTATAAAAGCTTTCAACAACAACATATAGTATAAACATTTTCAGTAAAATATTATAAATCATGACCAAAGAATGTGAATATTGGCTTTAATACATTTAATACAAAATTTTTTGAAACTATAAATATGTGTATAATTTTTATCATATTTAAGATGATTGTGCATTTTCAGTGCACGACAAATTAAAGAATTTTTTGGTTTTAATTTTCTAAACGATCCTAGTCTAAACTCGGCAGCATTTTTTAATGATATTGATGGAGCGTTTCCTACATATTGCAAATACTTGTTAAGGTATTCCGGCAGAATACCATTCTTGATTTTAAATACCAAAGGTAACATATTAAACGTAATCTTCTCTTTCATGCTCATTCATTTGAGAGTATTCAGCTTTGGTGAAATAGTGGTGTATCTATTACAACAAAGAAGAATCCACATCGCATTGTTTTGCTGCCTCTGCATACGTTCTAGTTGCTCCTTGGTACTTAAGAATAACACCGTGGAATAATACTCAGACCCTGTCCGAATTCAAGTCTTCATCTACGTATTCGTCTTGTTGTTCGAATTCGTGTGCTTAGCTTGATATTTGACGTTTCATTAAGAGCTTGTGCTGTTTTATAAGATGTTTGTATCAGTGATAGCAGCAAAGAGTTAACCTTTATTTTTAAAAGCTTCCTCCGGAACCTTAATATTTTCAATTTAAAAATATGTATTACTCTGGAACCTTTATATTTTTAACTACAAAGATTTCAAAGAATTCGAATTTATTTGCTTAGCTTCATCTCGAATGCCAGCCAATAAAAAGAACCTCACAATATGTTGTCTATTTAAATAAGTTAACTCGACTCTTGCCTCGGTGACTTAGAACATACATTTCATTTATTTCATTTCATTTATTGAGTCTATACAAAATCCAATGTTCTTAAAATATGAAAAACAACAGTATGGTTATTTAACTAACTTGGGCGACTGTAAAGTGTGTCTGGCTACTTAGATCTAGGGGTGGGATTGATTCTATACAAAAATGAAAAGTGGAGTATTACTTGATATCACAAAAGTTTTACTATTACACTTGCTCCCGGTGTATGCTAAACATAGCCTATACTTAACCTACTGACTTAAGAACTAGATAACAATTCATTTCACAACAAGAGCCCAGTTGGGCCCAATACATAGGAATGTATGCAATTTATCTTATAACAAGATTTGTAATTGCAGACAAATAAGAAATAAAAACTAAGATAAAAATATTACATGTTCATTTTATCTTACTTGCTTTGTTACAGAGATTGTTTAGGCTTGGCTCAATTTGTGATTTATTTTATCAATTTGGGTGTGTGAGAGATTTGCTCTTGTACGTTAGTAGTTGGGCAATCTTGGTGTCTTACTACCAAGTCGGACTGCATGTCGCCGTTGAACTGCACATTCAAGAAAGATGAGACTCATCTTCTGCAGTTGCCTATAGAGGTACCTGTGTAAAAGGGGATTTGAAGGTTGCTAAGGATGTTAATGGAGGTGTTAGCTAGATTAAACTGTGTTCTAATCTTGACAATGATTTGACGGCGATACTACTGAAGTATATCATTAGAGGAGGTATTTTAGCTTTCTCATACAGCAGCATATTGGGGTACCATTTGTGGCTATTAGGCCTTCTGAATTTGTTGATGGAGTGACTGATTATCATTATCTCGAAGATTTCTAGTTGGTTGCTGACTGTGGATAGTAAAACCGTAGCTTATTATCGGGCGAATCAAGGTTTTATATATAAGTAA
>CAWVNZ010000152.1:0-57500 GCA_963930735.1 Dioctria linearis | reverse complement strand
CAAAACATAATGAGTTGTGTGACGAAATAACAAATTAAAAACATTTTTTAGCTTTTGCTATATACCGGAGAATCCAAAAAAAGATCTTTCTTGAACAAATATAAATTTAACTCGCTAAAAAATCCTATAGAGTAATGTCTATCTTTATTTCTTCCTCCTTGGTATAATATAGGAGGGCTTTTGCCTCATATAATTCACACCCAGAATTTATTCTGAGTTTATATGAGAGGAGATCAGTTTGATCTGTTTCATGCGTCTGCAGGAGGCAGAAGACCAAGCTATGTACATCTATGAGTGTAAGGTGTTCTGCTAACACGAAACGCTTCTTCTTCTTCCTTTTTATTTTTATTTTTCAGCCCACTGCGGGTGAATACAGGTTCGATTCTTTCGAATGAATCTGTTTTTTTTTTAATTTTTGGAATAAAATTTTTTTTCAATTTTTCTCAATATTTTTCATTTTTTCATTTCTTATCTTTGTTCTATTTTTTCATTTGTTTTTCAAGTCACTCAAATTCGCTATTTGGGACCTGTTGATGAGTCAAACCAAGCCTTGAAACTTGTCACCCAAAATATAATGAGTTTTGTGATGAAATAACAAATCAAAAACATTTTTTAGCTTTTGCTATATACCGGAAAATCCAAAAAAAGTTCCTTCTTAAACAAATATAAGTTTAACCCGGTAAAAAAACCTATAGAGTAATGTCTATCTTTATTTCTTCCTCCTTGGTATAATATAGGAGGGCTTTTGCCCCATATAATTCACACCCAGAATTTATTCTGAGTTTATATGAGAGGAGATCAGTTTGACCTGTTTCAAGCGTCTGCAGGAGGCAGAAGACCAAGCTACAGCGATGAGTGAAAGATTTTCTGCTAACATGAAACGCTTCTTTTTCTACTTCCTTTTAACTTTACTTTTTCAGCCCACTGCGGGCGAATACAGCTTCGATTCGTTTCGAGCGAACTGGTTTTTTTAATTTTTTTAATAAATTTTTTTTCCATTTTTCTCAATATATTTCCTTTTTCATTTCTTTTCTTTGTTCTATTATTTCATTTGTTTTTCAAGTCACTCAATTTCGCTATTTGGGACCTGTTGATGAGTCAAACCAAGACTTGAAACTTGTCACCCAAAACATGAGTTGTGTGACGAAATAACAAATTAAAAACATTTTTTAGCTTTATACCCTAGAATCCAAAAAAAGATCCTTCTTGAACAAATATAAATTTAACTCGGTAAAAAATCAGTAGGTAAACTATGCGGTTTCTGGACCAAGTGCATGTGTACTTATTCGACCTTGAGTGGGTGGTTGGGTGGGTGGTAAAATTTGCTGTTAGAAGTAAGTTCAGATGGTTGGCATGAATTGTGTGTGTGTGTGTGTGTGTGTGTGTGTGTGTGTGTGTGTGTGTGTGTGTGTGTGTGTGTGTGTGTGTGTGTGTGTGTGTGTGTGTGTGTGTGTGTGTGTGTGTGTGTGTGTGTGTGTGTGTGTGTGTGTGTGTGTGTGTGTGTGTGTGTGTGTGTGTGTGTGTGTGTGTGTGTGTGTGTGTGTGTGTGTGTGTGTGTGTGTGTGTGTGTGTGTGTGTGTGTGTGTGTGTGTGTGTGTGTGTGTGTGTGTGTGTGTGTGTGTGTGTGTGTGTGTGTGTGTGTGTGTGTGTGTGTGTGTGTGTGTGTGTGTGTGTGTGTGTGTGTGTGTGTGTGTGTGTGTGTGTGTGTGTGTGTGTGTGTGTGTGTGTGTGTGTGTGTGTGTGTGTGTGTGTGTGTGTGTGTGTGTGTGTGTGTGTGTGTGTGTGTGTGTGTGTGTGTGTGTGTGTGTGTGTGTGTGTGTGTGTGTGTGTGTGTGTGTGTGTGTGTGTGTGTGTGTGTGTGTGTGTGTGTGTGTGTGTGTGTGTGTGTGTGTGTGTGTGTGTGTGTGTGTGTGTGTGTGTGTGTGTGTGTGTGTGTGTGTGTGTGTGTGTGTGTGTGTGTGTGTGTGTGTGTGTGTGTGTGTGTGTGTGTGTGTGTGTGTGTGTGTGTGTGTGTGTGTGTGTGTGTGTGTGTGTGTGTGTGTGTGTGTGTGTGTGTGTGTGTGTGTGTGTGTGTGTGTGTGTGTGTGTGTGTGTGTGTGTGTGTGTGTGTGTGTGTGTGTGTGTGTGTGTGTGTGTGTGTGTGTGTGTGTGTGTGTGTGTGTGTGTGTGTGTGTGTGTGTGTGTGTGTGTGTGTGTGTGTGTGTGTGTGTGTGTGTGTGTGTGTGTGTGTGTGTGTGTGTGTGTGTGTGTGTGTGTGTGTGTGTGTGTGTGTGTGTGTGTGTGTGTGTGTGTGTGTGTGTGTGTGTGTGTGTGTGTGTGTGTGTGTGTGTGTGTGTGTGTGTGTGTGTGTGTGTGTGTGTGTGTGTGTGTGTGTGTGTGTGTGTGTGTGTGTGTGTGTGTGTGTGTGTGTGTGTGTGTGTGTGTGTGTGTGTGTGTGTGTGTGTGTGTGTGTGTGTGTGTGTGTGTGTGTGTGTGTGTGTGTGTGTGTGTGTGTGTGTGTGTGTGTGTGTGTGTGTGTGTGTGTGTGTGTGTGTGTGTGTGTGTGTGTGTGTGTGTGTGTGTGTGTGTGTGTGTGTGTGTGTGTGTGTGTGTGTGTGTGTGTGTGTGTGTGTGTGTGTGTGTGTGTGTGTGTGTGTGTGTGTGTGTGTGTGTGTGTGTGTGTGTGTGTGTGTGTGTGTGTGTGTGTGTGTGTGTGTGTGTGTGTGTGTGTGTGTGTGTGTGTGTGTGTGTGTGTGTGTGTGTGTGTGTGTGTGTGTGTGTGTGTGTGTGTGTGTGTGTGTGTGTGTGTGTGTGTGTGTGTGTGTGTGTGTGTGTGTGTGTGTGTGTGTGTGTGTGTGTGTGTGTGTGTGTGTGTGTGTGTGTGTGTGTGTGTGTGTGTGTGTGTGTGTGTGTGTGTGTGTGTGTGTGTGTGTGTGTGTGTGTGTGTGTGTGTGTGTGTGTGTGTGTGTGTGTGTGTGTGTGTGTGTGTGTGTGTGTGTGTGTGTGTGTGTGTGTGTGTGTGTGTGTGTGTGTGTGTGTGTGTGTGTGTGTGTGTGTGTGTGTGTGTGTGTGTGTGTGTGTGTGTGTGTGTGTGTGTGTGTGTGTGTGTGTGTGTGTGTGTGTGTGTGTGTGTGTGTGTGTGTGTGTGTGTGTGTGTGTGTGTGTGTGTGTGTGTGTGTGTGTGTGTGTGTGTGTGTGTGTGTGTGTGTGTGTGTGTGTGTGTGTGTGTGTGTGTGTGTGTGTGTGTGTGTGTGTGTGTGTGTGTGTGTGTGTGTGTGTGTGTGTGTGTGTGTGTGTGTGTGTGTGTGTGTGTGTGTGTGTGTGTGTGTGTGTGTGTGTGTGTGTGTGTGTGTGTGTGTGTGTGTGTGTGTGTGTGTGTGTGTGTGTGTGTGTGTGTGTGTGTGTGTGTGTGTGTGTGTGTGTGTGTGTGTGTGTGTGTGTGTGTGTGTGTGTGTGTGTGTGTGTGTGTGTGTGTGTGTGTGTGTGTGTGTGTGTGTGTGTGTGTGTGTGTGTGTGTGTGTGTGTGTGTGTGTGTGTGTGTGTGTGTGTGTGTGTGTGTGTGTGTGTGTGTGTGTGTGTGTGTGTGTGTGTGTGTGTGTGTGTGTGTGTGTGTGTGTGTGTGTGTGTGTGTGTGTGTGTGTGTGTGTGTGTGTGTGTGTGTGTGTGTGTGTGTGTGTGTGTGTGTGAAGTACAAAGGGGCCGCCGTAAAATTTTCAGTTAAATGCAGAGAAGAAAATGTGTGGGAGTGAATTAAATGTGCGCGGCTTCTTTGAAGTACAAAGGGGCCGCCGTAAAATTTGCGGTTAGATGTACAGTAGAAAATGTGTGGGAGTGAATTAAATGTGCGCGGCTTCTTTGAAGTTCAAAGGGGCCGCCGAAAATTTGCGGTTAGATGCAGAGTAGAAAATGTGTGGGAGTGAATTAAATGTGCGCAGCTTCTTTGAAGTACAAAGGTGTCGCCATCGTTAGAAGTTCAGATGGCTGGCATGCATTTGTGCAGTCGTCTTTAGGTGGGCGCAAAGGGACCGCCGGATGTGTGGGAAAACTGTGGTGAGAAGTTCAGATCACTAACATGGGTTTGTGCAACTACCTTTAACTTGGCCTTTTAGCCTAGAATAATGCACTATATAAGATGGAGATAATTACATGAATATATCAGTCTAAGATTAAATTCAGCTGAAGTTACATCTGATCAGAGGGAAAAAATGGATCAGCACCAAAGGATAAATAACGTTTTGAGCAGTGTCAACGCTTGTGGCTATAAAGAAATATTGAAGGTAAAGGACATGGAGGTTAATAAAGCATGTAAGGTAATAAACGCTCGTAGAAGTTCAACCCAATATGGACAAAAGATTTTATTGGAACTGGAGTCGAATGTTATTTACCTACCAAAGCGTTTCGATATTTTATCCGATGAGGTTCTCGAAAATATCAACAAAGAAGGCAGTTTCTACATAGTTAATGAAGGTGAAATAGGAAAATCTTTTAATCTAAGGATTTCACATCAAACTGAATTGAATGAGTCTGCAAATTTTTATAATCTATCATATTAAAAATGTATTTTATAAAAAAAAAAAAAAAAAAAAAAAAAAAACTGAACTGAGTCAAAATATGGTTGTTTTTATTATTCATTTTTTCTTTTTAACTAAAAAATAGGAGTGGGGTGATTTTATTATAAAAAATGGTACACTCATGCATTAATTATCAAAGAGAACCGATGGCGCGGCTTCTTTGAAGTTGGGGTTGGTGTGCATGTGCGGTTTTGCGCAACAGAAAATGTGTGTGTGGCACAAAGCCAACCGCCGGATAGCGTGGCTTCTTTGAAGTTGGAGTTTTATGCAGACATTTTTTTGGTATAAAATGGGGCACTTAATGTGTGAATTATCAAAGTTTCTGATAATATCTACGCAGAAGGTTATTGTTGGTACAAATATTAATTATCAAAGTTCGTGATAATACCCACAGCGACAGCTAACATTTCAATCTGATATTGTTGTGAGTTTTTAGATTTGTGGAACAATGGCTTCAATTACAAAGAACATAGTGAATATGGTTGAAGAAATCAAAATTGCCTTCAGGAATTTAAGTGGTCGTCCGGAGGAAATCAATGACGCTCTTAAAAAATGTGTATTATATATTCGGCGATCGCGTTCAGTGTTAGGGATGAGTTCCAATGTGGTGACTAAAAGGTGTCTTCAAAGATGTATTATAGAACTCAAAGGATTTACGATAAAGCTCTACTCACTATTGCATCAAGGTCGTGGTAATAGTTCTCAAGCAAAGTCTAGAAAATCTCGTGTCGTTTGGGAGGATGTAGAATCAGCATTTATGGATCGAATCAGGACAGGAGTAGTAGTTAATTTAATTCATAAGGACCCCAAAATATTTTTAGAAGATGCTCAACATTTATTTTCACGACGGATTCAAAACATTTTAAAGAAGTATAACACACTTAAGATTAATACTACTTTCTGTGGAGAGTTTAAAATTACTCGAAAGGATGATGACGTATTTGAATTTAAATATTTTAATACAAAGAATGTGGTGGTAGATCATGGTACAGATTTAAAGCAATGGTTTTTTGAAAATATTCAACAGAATATACTAGTTCAACTAGAAGAATTTCAAGAGCGTGATAGTGGATGGGCTTTATCAAGTATTATTAATTTAGCCGTGAATATTAATAAGTACGAACCCTTTCGAGGGTCATCATATATCGACTTACCACCTGAAATAAAGTGTAAACATGCGTGCATTAACATTAATAATGAGGATTCTGCATGCTTTGCATGGGCTATAGTTTCAGCACTTTACCCAGCCGAACATCATACAAATAGAGTATCAAGTTATCCACATTACAGCGAGAATTTGAATTTGAATGGAATTGGTTTACCTCCTGAATTAAATGAAATAACTAAATTTGAAAAGTTAAATGCTATATCCATAAACATATTTGCTTTGGAAAAAAGAAAAAAACAACTTCACACAGTTCCAGTTCGTCTTACAAAAGACCGGCAAGATAAACACGTTAATTTATTATTAACTCAGAATTATTACGACGATGAAGATGATGATGATGATGATGATGGTGATGAAAATGGGGAGGAGGAGGATTCTAACTTTGAAATTAAATACCATTATTGTTGGATTAAAGACTTGTCACGCCTAGTTTCCCGTCAACTCTCTAAAACACATAGAAAACAGTATATTTGCGATAGGTGCCTTCATTACTTCTATTCAGAAGAAAAACTAGCTGCACATGTTGATGACTGCGCGAAAATTAATGAGTGCAAAATTCTCTTGTCAACAGAATACAATAAATGGTTGAAATTTAAAAATTTTAATTTTAAGGAAAGCGCACCTTTTATAATATATGCTGATTTAGAATGTTTGTTGAAACATCTTTCTAATGATGAATTGGGGAAAACAACAAGATACCAAAAACATGAGGTCTACAGTGTCGGATATTATTTCAACTGTTCTTTTAATAGCAGCCTGAGTGCCTTTCGTTCTTATAGAGGTGGTGATTGTCAGCATTGGTTCGTAGACCAACTACAACAGATTCTGAGAAAGGCAGAGGACATATTTTCAGAGATTAAACCACTCATTAGGTTAACTGAAGATGAGAAAGTGCAATTTACACAAGACAAATATTGTCATATTTGTGAACAACCTTTTGCAATTGGAATAAAACGTGTACGAGATCATTGCCATCTAACTGGAAAATATAGAGGTCCAGCTCATGAAGAATGTAATCTTAATTATCAAGATACACGTATAATTCCGGTAGTATTCCACAATTTGAGCGGTTATGACGCTCACTTTGTAATAAAGGAACTTGCAACTGCATTTGAAGGCAGAGTGGATCTTTTGCCAATTAATAAAGAACGATATATATCATTTACAAAGAATGTTAGATATAGTGAAATTAAATTCCGTTTTATTGATTCACTCAAATTTATGGCATCATCTTTAGATAAACTGGTGTCATATTTACCTAAAGAACAGTTGCTTATAACAAAAAAGGAGTGGAACCATTTGAATTCTTCAGAATTTGAGCTAGTGACGAGAAAAGGTGTATTTCCTTATGATTACACTAGCGACTTGGGAAAATTGGATGAGGTAACATTACCACCTCGGGAAGCGTTTTATAACCAATTAAATGAATCTGATATTTCTCATGATGATTACCTACATGCACAAACTGTGTGGAAGACATTTCGCATACAAACTATTGGTGAATATTCAGATTTGTATTTAAAGATCGATGTTCTACTTTTAGCTGACGCTTTTGAGAATTTTAGAAAGGTATGTGCAAAAACATATGGTTTGGATCCTGCGCACTATTTTACTCTACCAGGATTAACATGGGATGCTATGCTGAAATACACCGAAATAGAGCTGGAGTTATTAACTGATATCGATATGGTTATGTTCATAGAACGAGGAATTCGAAGTGGAATAAGTCAGTGTTCAAATCGATATAGCAAAGCGAATAATAGCTATATGATAAACTATAACGATCAAGAGGACTCCAAATATCTCATGTACTTTGATGTTAATAATTTATATGGTTGGGCAATGTCCCAGTATCTTAAAACACATGATTTCAAATGGGTGAATACAGATATAGAAATTACTCATGTATCGGATGAATCACCATTTGGTTACATATTAGAAGTCGATCTTGAGTACCCACAACATCTGCATGATCAACATTCAGATTTACAATTTTGTTCAACACATGAAGCACTGTAGGATCTAAGGAACAAAAACTGATGACTACATTATTTAATAAAGAAACGTATTGTTGCGAAATCTCTAGATTTCCCCCGCGATGAAGATATAGCCTGCTGAAGCCTCAAGCGTACGCTAGTACGCTGATGAAGAAAGCGAAACAGTGCTTCGGAGCGGGGACCAGCAAAATCTAAGAGATGGCGCGGCGTCCCCTGATGTGGTGAATTCCGGCCCCCACACAGCTGGCAGTACCCATCGACCCCAGAGAGCAGGTCCGAGAGGCGAATTGAACAGAGTTGAAGTGAACCTTGAACTGACAGCAGCAAAAACCAGAAAAATATTATTAGGAATTCTTCTTGTTTGAAATTTTTCTTGTAAAAGTACACAAAATAACCACCTGGAATAAAAGTGGATAAAAAGATTCTACCCAAGTGTTAAATTTCTTCAGTTCAATAACCTAAGAACAAAACATCCCAGGAATTTAGTCCCGTAACAGCACAGGCTGCTCAACGGCATACTGGAATCCCGCTTTCGAACAAGAGCGATGAATATCCGAAGCTAAGTACCACTTTTGATTAAAAACCTATCTCGATTCCTAATTGTTTGACGGGATCACATTTTTATGTTTTCTATTAGCTATCTTATTTGATTTTGTTGTTGCACAATACCTCGCTCTTAGCATAAAAATACGTGTCATTTAAGATTCTCGTTGAAATTCTACTCGAGTATTGAACTCCTCCAGTTCAATAACCTAAGAACGAAACATCATAGGAATTTAGTCCCGCAACGGCACAGGCCGCCCAACGGCATACTAGAATCCCGCTTTCGAACAAAAGCGACGAATATCTGAAACTAAGTACGACTTTTGATTGGAATTCTTTCTCGATTCCCAATTGTTTGACAAGATCGCGTTTTGTTTTTTTGTTCTATAATCTACTAGCTATTTTATTTATTTTGATTTTTGTTGCACCATACTCCACTCTTAGCAGAAAAGTACGTAGTATTTAAGATTTGTGTCGCAATTTTACCCCCATTTCCTAAGGCTTCACGCAATTGAACATCTATTTCTGGGATTAATCCGCTGTTCTCGATTTATTGAATCTACATACCTGCGTACGTTTCTGGCCCATTGGAATTCACATCAGAACCTTCTGCGAATAGTACACGTTGCAACATTACATATAGGCAAATAAATTACAAAGCCGGACAACTTCCAGTGACTTCCAGTAAATAAAAGTTCACCAACTACGTACACACAGTTACTGAACGTTCAAGACACTCCAGTCAGGTCACCTCCCCAGGTCAACGGATCACGGAGTACCTCCGGCCAAGTTGTTTTTTTTTTCATACTCCTCCCTCTGCATGTAGTAGGGCGCCTAATACCTAAAAGTCATAAGCAAAAGAGTATCGTACAAAAGAAAAGTTTTAGGTTAAAGGCTCTATAGCTGGGTTCATCTGCCCTAGTCGGTCTTAGGAAGCGTTCATAAAGGATCTCGACCGACGACCCAAATACCTTATACCAGCCACCTGGAAAAGATCCCCTCAGCTCGAAATCCTAAGAAATTATTCGGAGTGACAGTGTTGATCAAGAAGTCCCGGTCAGTTTTAGACAATCGCAGGTTCACTCAACACCTGTTTTACTCCAGTACTAAAATCGCAATATATCCGGCGGTGTCACGAGTAAATCAAACGACATTCAAAACTCCATCTCATTTACATAGCGCTCACTGCTTAATCATCTTATTCGCGGCCGCGACTTTGTATCTTTTATTTTTGAAAACTCACCCAAAGATAGAAAGTAAACAAACAATGAGTGTCAATCAATCGTTCACTAATCACTCTTAGTCGTCAGCTGATGCGTTAGTTCCACCGTCAGTAGAACAGAGGACTCCGCATTAAGCTAATTAAGTACTCGTTCGTCAACTCCAGACCGCTTTTTGGTCTACTTCTATTCGCCGGTTTGAAGCTCGCCTACGCTAGTAGTGTAGTCAGTCGTTTAGGTCGTGTGGTCCCACTACAGAACGAAACAAGAGCGAAAGCTTTTAGTGCAGGCACATATAGAAATCCCCCGCGTCGCGTCTTCTGATAGGTACTCTGGTGGCAGTGGAATCGGGCTTCTCTCTAATGCAGAGGTTCGGAAACCAGATTGAGTAGACGAGTGGCGGACAAGTGGAACACGTAGTAGTGAGTCTCACGAAATTTCCAGCTTTCTATTAGACCAACGAGAGAAACGTACAGGAAGATTTTCGGTTAAAGTTGCTCCCTCGCGACCGCTCGGCCGGGGCAAATTTTATTAGAATAAAAAAAAAGCGTTACAATTGGTGTCAGGTGTGGGGTTTTTGCGAAGAATATCCCAAACGATATTTTTCCCACGTCTTATTTTGGAATAATTTTTATTGGAATTTTTTGGGTTTTTTTTTTAATGGAAGCAAAGCATTCTATGAAGAAAGCTCTGCTGCGAATTTAAGATTTTCTGTTCCCTTTATTTCTACAAATAAAGCATTGCACATTGGAATTACTTTAGAATAAGCTTTTTGGAATATTTTATTTTTTATATTTATTTTGCTTAGCAGATAAGATTCTTAGTTTTTTTTAAATTTTTTTTCTCCTTAGTAGATAAGACTTATATTCAATAAAATAAACTCTTTTCGCTTTGAAATATACGGAGTTAACTACTTTAATAGGAATAATATAGAATTTGAATTCCCGAAGCTTTATGGCTATTGCTTTTGTTTGATGGTAACTTAGGTTACGCTTATAAACGTATGTCGACCTGAGTGAAATGGCGCAATGCCAGTTGAAGAACGCTGAATTCGTAGATTTAAGTCATGGTTGATGTAGTGGTTATCTACGTTGATTAAAACACATTTCTCTAATTCGAAAGCACGTTTTAGTTGAAGTTAAGCACATACGGTTTGAATTTAAATATCCGTGAAGACCTCATAATCTATATCATTCAGAATCCTATTTCTATTAATTTTCCATTCGGGGAAGGTAGTTCCGATAACTCTCAAAACGTATTAGATATGTATATGCACATTTTTCTTTATAAATTTAAGTTCGTATAAGTAATTTTTGGATTCGAGTTAATTGATTTTGATATAGATTCATAAGTTAAATTTCTAGTTAATCTATTGGAGTGAAATTTTATAGTGCTTAGTACCTATATATAATATTAGCAAGACGCTGTCCATAGACAATTCTAGATCAGAATTAATTGTCTTATAGGCACAAAAATTGACTGATTGTTGTGAGTGGGTGTAGGAGCCGATTTGGTAACGCCGAATTTTCGTTGAACTTTGAGTTGTCTTTTGTACTCCTCACATTTATTGATAATTCTGTAAATTGAAATTTGCCGCATTAGGTAAATTAATCGGAGTTTTGAATTAAGCTTTAATTACTATTTCCTTTTTTTCTCCTCTCTGCTTGGAACTTACTTGACGACTAGGTAAACGCGAAGTCAGCTTCACCTTTCGTCTTTAGAGAGACGTTCAAGTAAACTTATCTCTGTGTGCTTATTTAGGCCAATATTTACCTACCTGAGATCTATTTTGTTCTGTATTGGAAAGTCAGTACTGAACCACTTAGAGTAGAAGGTGCTCTGACTTTGAGGTTACAAGTACAGATTTTCTACTCATTTCTAAAAGGAAACTTTACAAATATTGTCAGGCAGAATGGACGCTGACCAGTTAAAGCTATTCAAAGAACAGATGGAGTCTATGATCTCTAGTGCAGTGAGAACAGCTGTTGGTGAGCTGAAAGAAGAGTTAAAAATAGAACAACAAGCTTCATCTGCAGTGTTACACGCTGAATTCTCGGAGACAATGAAGGAAATGTCACGGAAAGTTTCGGATTTAGAAAAAACCCTTAGCGGCACCCAATTCGTCGATAAAGTTTTTGAAACTACCCTCCCCTGTAATACTCTAGTTATGACCGCAGCAGCGGCCTCTACCCAGGCGTCAGTTGTGAATACCACAGTTTCAAGTTGTACTGCACTGAACATCCCTATCTCTACCGCCGCATCGGCGCAACCCGGGTTTGGTCACAAAGTGGGCCACAGTCCGCAATTCGGAAATTCGACTTTATCCAATCAGCTGGGGAAAATCTATTCGGATCCCAGGACTTCATTGAACCAACCCGGACCACCTGTGGGTGTCAACCCCGCAGCTTCGCTTACTGTTCAAGACTCCCGTGCTTCCAGTACTCCCAATCAGAACAGCGGCAATGGTCAGTCATCCCCAAATGCGAATTCTACTGCATATGCACACCCGCATGGTGGAAATTTGACCTGCAACTTAGTGCCTTTTGACGGAACCGTGTCCTGGTCAGACTATCGAATTCAATTCGAGATAGTCGCACAAAATAATAGTTGGACAGATCAAGAAAGGGCCGATGCAATAATAACCCAGTTGCGTGGTAACGCTTTGTCTGTGCTCAGCGTTTTCCCCCAGGGCCATCGAATTCAGTATAATGAGCTCATTTCCCTGCTAGAACAGCGTTTCGGGTTAGATTCATATTCATGCCAGGTACAATTTTATGGAAGGACTCAGCACCTCAAAGAGAGATTTGCCAGTTTCGCCTTAGAGCTGCAAAGACTGGCCACTGCTGCGTTTCCTTCATGTCCTACTGAAGTAGTAGATAGAATGGTGGCATTGCGCTTCATAGAGTGTCTCAGGGATGATGACCTCAGAACCTTGGTTGAAGTCCGGGGCCCGAAGACCATATATGAAGCATTGAGCGCTACTCAGGAGCTATCCATTGGACTGAGTACGGAAGGAGGAGCCAGGATTTTCATGGCTCAAGCCTCATCGAGTTCAAGAGGTAGACCCCGTCGAGGAAGGCCACGTAATGCACAACGTACGCTAGAAATAGAAGCCCAGCCCCTTTACAATGTACCAGCAAGGCTTTCTAATACTGCGACAACAACACCATCACTTTATGCCTCTTTTGTCCCTCCAGCTGCTTCACCTAATTCCGTTGCACCTACACCAGCGAATTCGGGAAACCCGGGAACATCGTCTCAGTGGGGCCCGAGCCGATGAATCCTTCCTTATGCCCCCACAATCTCCGCTGCAATGCAGCATCCAGTGCCACATATCGATGTGACACTGAACACCGTCCCCTCTAATTCGGATGGCATGGATAACGACTCAGAAACACTCGTAGTTCAATCTATTGGGACTTTCGGAAACAGCCTTACTATTGAGGGACTCCTAGACAATAAGCCTTGCGAATTTATTATAGACACTGGCGCCACTCGCTCGATAATCCATCCCCAATACCTAGACTGTTCCTCGATGAGAGCCAGATTACGGCCCACAACAGTCCGCCTCCGAAGTGTAACAGGTGAAAACATAGAGGTGCTAGGAACTCTCGTTGTCGATATCCAGTTCAGAGACTGTAGATTACGACACGAAGTATTGGTAGCGAGGATGGAACCCGTGTGCCTAATAGGAGTAGACTTTCTAGATGCCAATCACTGCAGATTAGACTTCGAACTGAATGTCCTGCAGATTGGAAATACCACAATGAATTTAAATAAGCCCCGCTACGGGCAGTTGCCTGTTTTCTTAGTGGAAGCTGTCTTACTAGCCGCCAACAGCGAAACCATAATCACGCTACCTTGGGATGGAAAGTCCAGACTAGCTGCAGATTTCGTATTCGAACCAGTACCGCTTCACGATTTACCTTATGGAGTGAGAGCGGCCCGAGTTCTAGTGGACACCCAAACAAGCCAAGTTCCAATACGTCTACTAAATATGACGGACAGTGATGTATTTTTAGCTCAGGATACTCTTATGGGCCAGCTAGAGTCAGCTACTTTCGTTAAACATTCCTCTAGTTTGGTTGAGGAGAGGTTGGCTGAGGATACCACAGGGCATCATGCCCCAGAGTTGACAGAGGATGAAAGTTCGCAATTGACAGCCCTACTGGAAGAATTTAAAGACATCTTTTCTACTGGGTCAAACGACGTTGGCCGCACAAATATCACGCGGCATAAGATCGATGTAGGGGATGCTGGCCCTGTAAGATTGCCCCCTCGAAGAATACCCATGGCTAAGAAGGCAGAAGTTGAAAAACTGACTCCAGAAATGGAGACGAATGGCATCATACGACCCTCTAAGAGCCCCTGGTCATCACCAGTAGTCCTCGTTAAGAAAAAGGATGGTACCACACGTTTTTGCGTGGACTATCGGAGACTCAATGACATCACGAAGAAGGACTCCTATCCACTTCCCCGAATTGATGACACTCTTACCTCATTTGCTGGATCTACTTGGTTTTCCACCCTGGATTTACAGAGTGGGTACTGGCAAGTCGAAATGTGTGAGAAGGATAGAGAAAAGACAGCCTTTTCGACAGGTAATGGATTATGGGTGTTCAACGTGATGCCATTCGGTCTCTGTAACGCCCCGGCCACATTCGAGCGGTTGATGGATGGTGTTCTGAGGAATGTGGGAGTCGAGCTGCCTTAGTCTATCTCGACGACATAATAGTCCACGGTCGCAGCTTCCAAGAACACCTAGCTAATTTACGAAAAGTGTTCGATCGCTTACGCGAAGTCCACCTCAAACTGAGCCCAAAGAAATGTCATCTGTGTAGGCAGGAGGTGAAATATTTAGGTCATGTTGTCGCAGCGAACGGTCTACAGACAGATCCAGTTAAAACTGAGGCTATTAAGTCATGGCCAATACCTAAGAATAAAAAAGACGTTCGCAGCTTCCTTGGTCTAGCATCATATTACCGTAGGTTCGTGCGTGATTTTGCTACGATCGCCAAACCCTTGACAGAACTCACTGAGGAAAAACGGAAGTTTGTGTGGGGGCCCGAACAAAATATAGCCTTTACTGAGCTAAAGAGCCACCTAACCTCCCCTCCGATTCTAGCGTTCCCTCAGACCGAAGGAGAATTCATTCTGGACACTGACGCTAGCCAAACTGGGTTGGGGGCAGTGCTAAGCCAAATCCAGGATGGTAGTGAAAAGGTCCTAGAATTTTATAGCAAAACTCTCAGTAGGACCGAAAGAAATTACTGCGTGACCAGGAAAGAACTGTTCGCCGTGCTTCGAGCAACTAAGCACTTTCATCATTACTTGTTTGGCCGACAGTTCCGAATTCGTACAGACCACGCCTCTCTGCGCTGGCTAATAAATTTTAAAGAGCCCGATGGACAGCTAGCAAGGTGGCTAGAGAGGCTACAACAATATGACTTTGTTATCGAACACCGGCCTGGACGGAGACACCTGAATGCCGATGCCCTTTTTCGACGCCCCTGTGGAGATTGTCCGCACTGTAATCAAAAAGATTTAAAAGAACTAGAACAGATGGTGAATCTAGTATCCTTAGGCCCAACCATTGATCTGGCCACTGAACAAGAGATGGACCCCTTGCTCAGCAAGATCAAAGAGTGGCTAAGAAATGGAGAAAGACCTTCGCGAGAAGAAATCGTTTCGGAAAGCCCTCAACTGAAGACTTTCTGGGCGAAGTGGGATTCATTGCGAATCTCAGATGATGTTCTGTACCTAATACATTACGGTGAAGAAGAAACCCTCTTAAAAGTAGCCCCTTCGAGCTTAGTCATTCACATACTGCAAACATCCCATGACAACGCAGCAGGTGGACACTTCGGTATAAGAAAAACCGCTGACAAGATAAAGGAGCGATGGTTTTGGCCCGCGCTACAGTTTGATGTCGAAAGCTGGTGCGCCAGGTGTCTACTCTGCCACGCTCGAAGAGGACCTCGAACAAGAACCAGGGGAAGACTGCAAACCTACAATGTTGGGGCTCCATTCGAGCGTATCGCCATAGATGTACTAGGCCCACTACCCAAAACTGACAGAGGCAATAAGTACGTAGTTGTAGTAATGGACTACTTCACCAAGTGGCCAGAAGCTTTTCCCACGCCTGATCAGAAGACTGAAACTGTTGCTGATGGACTAGTAGAAAACGTACTGTCCAGATTCGGCATGCCCTTTCAACTTCATTCTGATCAAGGGAGGAATTTCGAAGCCGAAGTGTTCCAAAATGTCTTACACAGATTTGGCATAGAGAAAACCGGGACAACGGCACTACACCCACAGTCAGACGGAATGGTCGAACGATTCAATCGAACCCTATTAGAGTATCTGTCTAAATTTGTTAACTCTTGCCAATCAGACTGGGACAGATATTTACCTCTAGCACTTCTGGCGTATCGTTCAGCCACACACGAGAGTACGAAATTTACTCCCGCCCGACTGACGCTTGGGAGAGAGCTGCGACTGCCTCCAGATATTTCATATGGCCCCCCACCCGTGGACAATTCTCCCTCGCCGGCTGAATATGTCAAAAAATTGATACAAACATTAACAAAAGTCCACGATTTAACTCGGAAAAACTTGGACCTTTCTTCGAATAGGATGAAGTCCCAATATGACCTTAGGGCCCACCCTCTGATCTTCGAAGTAAGTGACAGCGTCTGGATTTATAACCCCAAAAGGCGGCGTGGACGATGTCCGAAATTACAACACGATTGGGAAGGCCCCGGCCAAATCCTAGCGCGGTTAAATGATGTACTATATAGGGTCGAATTTCCTGGAGGCAGGACAAGGAGAGTATTACACGTTGATAGACTGGCGCGTTTTCAAGTCGGCTCTGAACAGGTGAATACGACTTTTCACGTGGACAAGCGTAATTTCTTGGTACCGTGGGAGAGAAATTACAACGGGTTCGCCTCCAGGATTCTGTATCAGCATGGATTCCAGCCTGGAAAGGGCTTGGGGAAGATGCTTCAGGGCATCCCCACTCCAATCTCTATTCAGCGACGTTCTGGTCAGGAGGGTCTGGGTTTCCGGTAGCTGTTCGTAGGGTCCGCGTGCCTGTGTGGGAGACATAGTTGGACATCCTCTTCTATATTTATCTAAAAAAAAAAAGTTACAATTAAATTTACATAGAACTTCTCCATCCATAGATAAATGCCGGCGAACCGTTCCACAGCGAACTGTCGAATCGAGGAAGTGTTGCTCCTCTGGAATCCTTTTTTGAACTGACGTTACGGCAGCTTCGTGTCAGTAATCTGACTACGAAAGTCTGATAGTACAAATAATTTTTTTTTCTTTTTCTCTTGTCTAGACGCTGGTCTAAGCAGTATATTGGTTGAACAGAACCAAAATTCTGAGGCCAATCTGCTAACGCCCTAGCTTAAAAAATTTCCTTAGACGCTGGTCTAAGCAGTATATTGGTTGAACAGAACCGAAATTCTGAGGCCAATCTGCTAACGCCCTAGCTTAAAAATTTCCTTAGACGCTGGTCTAAGTAGTATATTGATTGAACAGAACCAAAATTCTGAGGCCAATCTGCTAAACCCCTAGCTTAAAAATTTTCCTTAGACGCTGGTCTAAGCAGTATATTGGTTGAACAGAACCAAAATTCTGAGGCCAATCTGCTAACGCCCTAGCTTAAAAAATTTCCTTAGACGCTGGTCTAAGCAGTATATTGGTTGAACAGAACCGAAAATCTGAGGCCAATCTGCTAACGCCCTAGCTTAAAAATTTCCTTAGACGCTGGTCTAAGCAGTATATTGGTTGCACAGAACCAAAATTCTGAGGCCAATCTGCTAAACCCCTAGCTTAAAAGTTTTCCTTAGACGCTGGTCTAAGCAGTATATTGGTTGAACAGAACCAGAATTCTGAGGCCAATCTGCTAACGCCCTAGCTTAAAAATTTTCCTTAGACGCTGGTCTAAGCAGTATATTGGTTGAACAGAACCAAAATTCTGAGGCCAATCTGCTAAACCACAGTACTATTTTTTTTCTATTATTTTGCTTTAATCATTTTTGCTTATGCACAAAAGGGAGAAACAGCAAATAAATTACACCTAGGAGTAAATGTAGCATTTCTTTTCGTTTTGACACGGTCTCTGTGGATTGCAATATTCGAATAGAACCCTGCGGGCT
This sequence comes from Dioctria linearis, assembly GCA_963930735.1. Classification (NCBI taxonomy): domain Eukaryota; kingdom Metazoa; phylum Arthropoda; class Insecta; order Diptera; family Asilidae; genus Dioctria; species Dioctria linearis. The sequence goes on along the minus strand of CAWVNZ010000152.1, from coordinate 39,851 downwards.
ATAAGAGAGAGAATTTCAACTACCAACTTAAGACCTTTCAAAGGAATCCGACTATGTACACAAATTTCAACCTAATGTCCTACTATGGCTCTCAGCCGGGGCGTGGATTCGCGGATGGCTGTCGGATGTGGACGTGCCCACCAGAATGAATCCTAACTGATGTCCAACGTCTAACGAAGTAATTTAGTAATACACTAAAACAATTGCCGTTATCCTGCCTCCTTGTCCTGCCACCAGTTTTGAACCTCAAAGTGAGAAAGCCCACCGGTGACATAGAGCTGTCGACAGACTCTATACCTCCCGGGAGAGTAGAAGGGCTTCCCACAACTAATTTTCTACGTTTTGTTTGCGGCTAATCAATAATTTTTTTTTCCTTGTATAACAATAGAACGTGTAATGACCCTATTACAGAACCAGTCGCTAACCTTCTCTTTGGCAGGTATCATCGTACTGAATGAGAAACACCATCCCCAGCCCCCACAGAAAAGGAGAACCCTGAGCATTGAGCAGCACTATCCGGAAGGACTAAGTGACATAATTTTTTTTTGCTATTTCGATATACATATATCTACTTTTGCAGACCTCTTTTTGATTTTTGTTCTTTACAGGTACTCGGTCGGAACTTCGAGTCTGCAGAAGGGGACAGTGTTGCGAAATCTCTAGATTTCCCCCGCGATGAAGATATAGCCTGCTGTAGCCTCAAGCGTACGCTAGTACGCTGATGAAGAAAGCGAAGCAGTGCGTCGGAGCGGGGACCAGCAAAATCTAAGAGATGGCGCGGCGTCCCCTGATGTGGTGAATTCCGGCCCCCACACAGCTGGCAGTACCCATCGACCCCAGAGAGCAGGTCCGAGAGGCGAATTGAACAGAGTTGAAGTGAACCTTGAACTGACAGCAGCAAAAACCAGAAAAATATTATTAGGAATTCTTCTTGTTTGAAATTTTTCTTGTAAAAGTACACAAAATAACCACCTGGAATAAAAGTGGATAAAAAGATTCTACCCAAGTGTTAAATTTCTTCAGTTCAATAACCTAAGAACAAAACATCCCAGGAATTTAGTCCCGTAACAGCACAGGCTGCTCAACGGCATACTGGAATCCCGCTTTCGAACAAGAGCGATGAATATCCGAAGCTAAGTACCACTTTTGATTAAAAACCTATCTCGATTCCTAATTGTTTGACGGGATCACATTTTTATGTTTTTTATTAGCTATCTTATTTGATTTTGTTGTTGCACAATACCTCGCTCTTAGCATAAAAATACGTGTCATTTAAGATTCTCGTTGAAATTCTACTCGAGTATTGAACTCCTCCAGTTCAATAACCTAAGAACGAAACATCATAGGAATTTAGTCCCGCAACGGCACAGGCCGCCCAACGGCATACTAGAATCCCGCTTTCGAACAAAAGCGACGAATATCTGAAACTAAGTACGACTTTTGATTGGAATTCTTTCTCGATTCCCAATTGTTTGACAAGATCGCGTTTTGTTTTTTTGTTCTATAATCTACTAGCTATTTTATTTATTTTGATTTTTGTTGCACCATACTCCACTCTTAGCAGAAAAGTACGTAGTATTTAAGATTTGTGTCGCAATTTTACCCCCATTTCCTAAGGCTTCACGCAATTGAACATCTATTTCTGGGATTAATCCGCTGTTCTCGATTTATTGAATCTACATACCTGCGTACGTTTCTGGCCCATTGGAATTCACATCAGAACCTTCTGCGAATAGTACACGTTGCAACATTACATATAGGCAAATAAATTACAAAGCCGGACAACTTCCAGTGACTTCCAGTAAATAAAAGTTCACCAACTACGTACACACAGTTACTGAACGTTCAAGATACTCCAGTCAGGTCACCTCCCCAGGTCAACGGATCACGGAGTACCTCCGGCCAAGTTGTTTTTTTTTTCATACTCCTCCCTCTGCATGTAGTAGGGCGCCTAATACCTAAAAGTCATAAGCAAAAGAGTATCGTACAAAAGAAAAGTTTTAGGTTAAAGGCTCTAAAGCTGGGTTCATCTGCCCTAGTCGGTCTTAGGAAGCGTTCATAAAGGATCTCGACCGACGACCCAAATACCTTATACCAGCCACCTCGAAAAGATCCCCTCAGCTCGAATTCCTAAGAAATTATTCGGAGTGACAGTGTTGATCAAGAAGTCCCGGTCAGTTTTAGACAATCGCAGGTTCACTCAACACCTGTTTTACTCCAGTACTAAAATCGCAATATATCCGGCGGTGTCACGAGTAAATCAAACGACATTCAAAACTCCATCTCATTTACATAACGCTCACTGCTTAATCAACTTATTCGCGGCCGCGACTTTGTATCTTTTATTTTTGAAAACTCACCCAAAGATAGAAAGTAAACAAACAATGAGTGTCAATCAATCGTTCACTAATCACTCTTAGTCGTCAGCTGATGCGTTAGTTCCACCGTCAGTAGAACAGAGGACTCCGCATTAAGCTAATTAAGTACTCGTTCATCAACTCCAGACCGCTTTTTGCTCTACTTCTATTCGCCGGTTTGAAGCTCGCCTACGCTAGTAGTGTAGTCAGTCGTTTAGGTCGTGTGGTCCCACTACAGAACGAAACAAGAGCGAAAGCTTTTAGTGCAGGCACATATAGAAATCCCCCGCGTCGCGTCTTCTGATAGGTACTCTGGTGGCAGTGGAATCGGGCTTCTCTCTAATGCAGAGGTTCGGAAACCAGATTGAGTAGACGAGTGGCGGACAAGTGGAACACGTAGTAGTGAGTCTCACGAAATTTCCAGCTTTCTATTAGACCAACGAGAGAAACGTACAGGAAGATTTTCGGTTAAAGTTGCTCCCTCGCGACCGCTCGGCCGGGGCAAATTTTATTAGAATAAAAAAAAGCGTTACAGTATGTTATTCATTATGAAAATCTGAAGCAGTGCATAGCTCATGGACTTATTTTGAAAAAAGTACATCCAGTTCTTCAATTCAATCAGTCTCCGTGGTTAAAGAAATATATTGACTTAAATACTGAAATGCGTAAGAAAGCTAGAAATGAATTTGATAAAAACAAATATAAGCTTATGAATAATGCAGTGTTTGGAAAAACCATGGAAAACGTACGTAAACATTCAATAGTAAAATTGCTTACTAAGTGGGAAGGTCGATATGGAGCCAAAGTTATGATAGCTAAACCAAATTTCCACAGCAGATCTATTTTCGATAGAAATTTGGTTGCCATTGAATTAAATAAGACTGAAGTGTATTTTAATAAACCCATTTACATAGGAATGTGTATACTTGATATCTCTAAAACATGTGTTTATAAATTTCATTATGATTATATTTTACCAAAAATGGAGAAAAATTGTAAACTGTTGTATACTGATACCGACTCTCTAATTTATGAATTTAAATGTGATAATATTTATAGAATCATTAGATCTGATGTTAATTATTTTGATACTAGCGATTATCCGCAGAACAATGTATATAATATACCTTTAGTAAATAAAAAAGTTCCTGGGGTTATGAAAGATGAATTGAATGGGAAAATAATAACTGAATTTATAGGATTAAGATCAAAAATGTATAGTATAAGAGTAAATAATGAAGATTTGATAAAAAAAGCCAAAGGCATCAAATTAAATGTAATAAAAAATAGTATTAGTTTTGATGATTACTTAACATGTTTGAATAACTCCATTGAACAGATAAGAACCCAACAATGCATTCGATCAGATAAGCACAATGTATATAGTATAAGACAAAGAAAGATTGCATTAAGTTCTCATGATAATAAGCGGTTTTTAAAAGAAAATTCAACAGACACACTTGCTGGGGGACATTTTAGTATGAAGAAATAAATGATGGTTTGATAACTTAAAATGTTATTTTTTTTTTATTTATACAACAAATTTATAATATTTCATTTTTATTGACCCATGAATTGTGTTTTGCAGAGAACCCTAGCCATTTTACAAAAAATTTATTCCGTTTCTTCTTCAATACTTTCTCAACAAGGAAATTATGCGGATATTTCGTCTTTAGTAGTTCTCTTTCATAAAATCCTCCTTTGATTGGATGTCGCTCATAATCCTCTAGAAGATATGTCACCGGATTCGTGTTTTGTATGGTTTTAATTTTAAAGATCTCAGTCGTCCAGTTCGGTGTGTACCCCTTTTCAAATATATGTTTGTGCTTGCTGATGCGAACATAGTCATCAACCTTATATTTTGCTCTCTCCACCATTTTTATGTGATTGTATACTGTATGTAGTAGAAGATTTTTATTAATATGATTAACATCAGAGGGGCGCATTTTAATTGTCCTATGCTTTTTATTATTGTATTCATGAACTAGATTGTGTACAAAATCAATCCAACGATAGGAACCATTCTTACTAAATTCCTTCCACATCATGCCTTTCAACGTCCTATTAAATCTTTCAACTATTGAGGCTTTCATTATACTAAAAGTCGAATAGTGTTTGATTCCATACTTTACCATTAGTGTCTGGAATATTTTATTATAAAACTCTTTACCATCATCTGTCTGCAAATGTTTAGGTATCCGACCGCTTTTTAGAACTTTTTTCATTGCAGCCGTTACCTCTTTTCCAGTTTTATTTTTAATAGGTTCTACCCAAGCATATTTTGAAAATGTATCAATTACTGTTAGTAAATAGTAGTAGCCATTATTTTCGCGAACATAATCACCCATTTCAACCAAATCTGCTTGCCAGAGATCATCCAAATCTTTCATAATTACTCGACGTCGAGGAAAATTTCGACGAGCTGCTTTGTGCAGCTCGCTCACAAGGGCCTCTTTACTCATTGTTAGGTTTGACTATAAGTGATTCTACATTTATAAGTCCACGTAAACTCTTTTCAATGTCTTCGAACTTTGTATCAATATAAACCTTTAACTTTTCAAATGACTTATTTATGTGCGATTGAGTCAATGTTTCCAGTTTTTCCCTAGTTATTTTAATAATACTATGTACATTCACAAGCTCTTTCTCTAATTCACTCTTAGCTGTTTTCGTTTCTAAACTACTATGGGATTTGCATAAATCTAAATATTTACCTATTGTCACATCTATATATAGTTTGTTTATAGCATCACTATCTTCTTCTGGATTTTTGAGATTCTTAATATTGCTGAATTGCATATCATAGTTTTTATCTGATGTTAGCAGAAAACCTACTCCAGCAGGTCCGGTGGAACCCTTTTCACCTGGTGGTCCTGAAGAACCCGGTTCTCCTCGAGGTCCAGGAGAACCTCGTCCAATATTACCATCTATTAGCGATCGTCCGAACTTGTCAACACTCATTTCATGAATAAATATATAAAAAGCAGAAGGAGGCTTTTTAAAAAATTAAATCAGACTCTCTTAACTCCTCAATAATGGAAACAATTTCATTGTTATGACTATTATTCCCAGCTACTTGAGAGCCAATTAAAAGCCGTAATCTGTCCACCAATTCATTTGGATCATCCCAGTAAACATAGTCAATAGCGTCTCTGGGAAGCTTCATGAGACCCATACCGTCATGAGTGATAAATTTTCTAATAATTCTCTTATATTTAGGTCCTTTACTACCTTTTATTTGCCCATCTGCACTATAATCACGTCTATGGGCATTAGAATCTTGCAAGATCTCTCGATAATTAGCCAAGTCTTTTTCATCATATAATCTGTTTGATGGTTCTTTCATAAAAAGTAGTTCGCATAAGCCAGTTTTAGTGCTTCCCATTAATGACAAAATTTTGTGCATCAATGTCAATGCTAGATTTTCCAATTTTCCACCTCCCATTATCCATATAAACACCATAAGTTCGGTCAATTTTAGGACTTTTGGCTTGGTAAAATCCTAAATATTTATTAACTACCCCAGTTGATAAGTTGAGGGTGGAATCTGATTTATTAGCTAAGGTTCTTGAATGAGTTGGTGTTCCATACTCGTCTTGTGATGACATTAAAGAAGAGTCTCTATACTTCAGTGGTGTGCTTGTTGGTTCCATTTTCATATACATTTGTTTTGGGTTTAACTCATAGCCATCATAATCATCATCATCATCATCATTTATTTTATTTTGCTTTTTAGGTTCTGATTTGATATCAGCATGAAGTCCCTGTTTTACTTTTGTTTCACTTATAAGCTCTTTAAGTGGTTGTGTTATGGGCTTAAATGTTTCTTCAAGTTGAGATTCAACATCGATTCGCCCCATTTTTATAGTTCGATACTTTTTCTTGATAGCATTCCTAGTTTTAATAATATCCCTGATTAACTCCCTCTTATTACCCATTTGTATTGATAATTTTTTTCAAAACCGATCTGGTCTATTAACAGCTTTATTAACTGGTCTGTTAACAGCTTTAACTGCTTGAACTGGTCTGTTAACAGCTTCAATTGCTCTCCTAACTGCTTTAACTGGTCTGTTAACAGGTTTATCTGATCTGTTGACTGCTTTAATGGATCTGTTATATTTATAGGGAAATAAATGTATCGAATCCCTGACGGTAACGTCCCTTGCTTAAGGGGCTGTCTTTGTCTACTGCCAGAAACTTAGCACACATATCTCGGAAAGTATCAAAGCTCATATCCGTATTCACATGATCATCATAAGAATGCCTAAGATTTGTGTCATCTTGTTTAAATAAAATGAGAAAGTTAGCATTATCTCGTATCAAGTGTTTTGGTATATGAGTATAAGTCTGGCAAAGATAGAAACTATCAATGTTATTATGTCGACCCATGCAAAAATAAGAGCGTATGTTGTCTTGTTTCCCACATGCTACATCATCAAAAATAAAAATTGAATTTTGTTTTGCCCCATCAAATGGTATAACATCATCATTATTAGAAAATGTATAATAGCCTAATCCTTTTATGGGTGACAAAAGTTTTCTTAAGTATAAATATTTTGACTGATAGAGTGATTTTGAATACACATAAACGTTTTCATAGCTCAAACCATTAGGATGCTCCAGCAAACTAATCATAACATTTGTTTTTCCACAATTGGAAGGGCCAACTATTAGTGCACGTATACTATTTGGTAATAATGAACTATGTCTACTAATTTCTGTAATATTGCTCCGAAAATCATTATTTCTTATTGACAGCGATAGATTTTGCTTAATGAACTTCATTTTGAATACTAACTCCAATCTATAAATGCATACTAAATTTAAATACTTTTTTAGTTTGTATCTGAATGTTGAAGGTTAAAGTCATTCATACTTATGCTTGAACATAATAAGAAAGGTTCGGGGGTAATTAATACACTCATTAATAAACTGCCGTTTGAATTACACTTACCAGGCTACCAGTATTGTGGACCTGGTACAAAGCTAGCAAAAAGATTAGCTCGTGGTGACCCTGGTATTAATCCCTTAGATAGTGCATGTAAAGAACACGATATTGCCTACTCTAAATTAAAAAGTACATCAGATCGCAACATAGCAGATCGGATTTTGGCTGAAAAGGCTTGGAGTCGAGTTAAATCTAGTGACGCAAACCTAGGTGAACGTACAAACGCATTGCTAGTTACCAATATCATGAATGCTAAGGCTAAATTTGGGATGGGTATGGCGAAAATGAGGAGTAAGAAGAAAACGAGCACACGAAAGAAAAATGAAAAAGTTAAGAAAAACATTACCCTGAGAACGGTTATCTCAAAGGCACGTAAATCAATTCAAAGGCAAAAACCTGATTCTTTGAACAGAGCCATTGCGTTAGCACGAAAGGAAGTAGGAGATATAATTAAATATAGGAAGAAAAATGTGAAAGTTCCACGAGTCATACCTATACCAAAAACTGGAGGTATTTTACCATTCCTCGTTCCATTATTTGCTGGCCTTTCTGCTTTAGGATCTTTAGGAGGAGGTGCTGCTACAATTGTTAAAGCTGTTAATGCTGTTAAGGAAGCAAAGGAGCAGCTTAAAGAGAGTAAGAGGCATAATGAAGAAATGGAATCCCGTCTAATAGGGAAAGGTCTTTATCTCAAACCTCATAAAAAAGGATTGGGGTTATACTTAAACCCAGAGCCAAAAAACCATTGAAAACGCTACCTAAAAGGCCATTAACTGAGGTAGATTTGCATAAATATGTAAAAGATCTACCCTATTTTCGAGGAGTTTTCATGCGAGATAAGCTTCCAAAGAAACTAAACAAGAAGGAATGCGGTATTATCAACTTGGATATATCATCAGGTCCAGGAACTCATTGGGTAGCGTACTATAAAAATGATGAAGATATTCAGTACTTTGATAGCTTTGGAAATTTACAGCCACCATTAGAAATTAGAAAATATTTAACTAGTAATGTAAGGTATAATTATTCCCCATATCAAACATATAACTCAGTAATATGCGGTCATTTATGTTTGAAATTTTTGTATGATTGTTACAATAAATAAAAGAATATGATGATATGTTTCGATTTATTTAAAATATTTCCTTTATACAAGAGGAGCAACAGGGTCTCTTAATTCTATTATATAACTTCAATAGTTTGGATATTCGCATAAATTCTCTTTTAACATACTGGTAGTTACAAGTATCTGGACCTGATGTTGAAGTATTGTAAGCCCAACTGCAGGATTCATAATGCTCTCCATATGTTGAAGTCAAAATGTTGATTTTTCTATATTTATCAAAAAAGCGGTAGGATTTTTCTATTTCCTCCTTATCTTCTTTTAGTAAAGACTTGTCATACTCTTGCAAGAATCTGCTAATATCGAAATGTTTAAGAAATATTAGCACTTCATCATTTAATCTTTCCATATTTTTTTTATTTCTTCCTTGTTTTAAATTTTTATACTACTGAATCCACCTGTGGTTAAAACTGAAATGAATCTCATGCCCTTGCAAATCTATATAAATGAGGAGGAAACCACAAAATTGCATCATTTTGAATTACACCACAATGTCATTAACACTTACAATAAGCGGAAATTCATCTGTATTAACAACTGAGTATTTTCCACCCATAGATTTGTCAAGGGATTATGTATGCGGGTTAATTGATTTCCAAACTTACAATTCAATACCAAATATTGAGAATAAAAAAAATAATCTATTTCACATTGGGAATGCGGTTATAGAAATACCTACAGGATCATATGAGATAGATGACATAGCTGAATATCTTGAGAATCAATTAAGTAAATTAAGTAAAGAGAGTTACTATATAAAATTGCGTGCGAACAATAACACTTTGAAAAGTGAAATCAAATCTAGTGGACCTATTTACTTTGACAAAGAGGGTACAGTTGGATCACTTTTAGGGTTTAGTAGGCGACAACTGGATGCTATTAAATTGCATGTGTCAGATTTACCAGTTAATATAATTAAAGTTAATACAATAAGAGTAGAATGTAATATAATAAGTGGATCATTCATGAACGATACACGAGTACATACACTACACAAATTCTCTCCAAAGGTGGGGCCTGGTTATAAGATTGTTGAGGTACCAAAGAACGTCATTTATTTACCGCTAACCACTCGAAGAATTACTTCCATCAGCTTAAAGATACTTGATCAGGACGGTGATTTAATAAATTTTAGGGGTGAAACAATAACAGCTCGGTTACATCTTAAACCACAACATGATATTGTATAATAAGGATAAATTACGAACATAAGCTGCCATCAACAACAGTTCTTCTGCAACTCTCACCGAAATTAGACCTCAAAGAGAAAAAAGGTTCAAACTTACCCCACAAAATAAGAAATACTTGAGTACTTTAGGATTTATCATAAAAGACAAGCAATGAGTGAAGTTTTGAGTATAAAGGATGCTGTAAGCTATGATAATAGTGTTGCAAAAATTGAATATCATAGTTACTCACCCTTCACGAACTCTTTCAAAAACAATGATGAAATACGTATAGCTATTCAGCATCAAGATATCTATATACTTTCAAGCGAAAGTTTTATTTACATTGAAGGGAAATTGGAATGCACTCCTAGGGCGACTGACAGAACTGCAGATGTAAAATTAACTAATAATGCGATGGCATTTTTATTCGAGGAGATCCGGTATGAAATAAATGGAGTACAAATTGATCGCAATAAAAATGTTGGTCTTACCTCAACGATAAAGAATAAGCTTTCTTTAAACGAAAGTGAAAGTAAAATGCTTGTAAATTCAGGATGGTCTCTCACCAATATATCTCTTAACTCAGAAGGAAACTTTAATTTTTGTATACCACTAAAATATCTTCTTGGATTTGCTGAAGACTATAAGAAAATAGTTATTAATGCCAAACATGAACTAGTTTTGATTCGTTCTAGAACGGACCTAAATGCAATTTATGCTAAAGATTGTGATGGCTCAGTAAATATACTTAAATTACAATGGCATCTGCCACATGTTACTGTAGCTGATATGGAAAAGTTGTCTCTATTGAAAATTACTGAAAGCAATCACCCAATTGAAATGGTATTTCGAAGTTGGGATTTGTATGAATATCCATCACCACCACAGTCCACCTGCCATACATGGACTGTTAAAACAGTTAGTCAACTAGAAAAACCAAGATATGTAATTTTTGCTTTACAAACTGACCGTAAAGATTCAAGTGAAAAAGATGCATCCAAATTTGATCATTGCAACCTAACAGACCTAAAAGTTTATCTAAATTCTGAAAAATATCCATACAATGATTTGAATATAAAATATAACATAGATCAATACGCTATATTATATGAGATGTATTGTAAATTCCAACAGTCATATTACAACCGCCGATCTGAACCATTACTCACTAAAGAGCAGTTCAAAAATTTGGCTCCTTTAGTTGTTATTGATTGCTCACGCCAAAATAAATATCTCAAAACTGGTCCTGTATATGTCAACATAGAGTTTCAAACATCTGTAAATATACCGAAAAATACTGCTGCATACTGTCTACTTATACATGATAGAATAGTTCAGTACAATTCTCTAACTAGTGAAGTTCATAAACTGTAAAAATGAATTGCATCATTGATATTCAAGGGTTCAAAGGACCTAGAAATACGTTCATCTTAGAGGAAATTGCCATTATAACTCAGAATAATCAACTACAGCACTTTATTTTGAAACCAATATACAACTTTGAAAATCTAGCTCCGGAACTACAAAATCAAGCAAGATGGCTAAATCAATATCACCATGGATTTGTTTGGAATGGAGGATTTACTTCACAAGATAGTGTCACTACCCTTTTTAAAGATATTCTCCAAGACAAAATCATATATGTGAAAGGAAATGAAAAAATCAAGTGGATTACCGATATATTAGAGTTGGAAAATAATGTACCAATTTACAATTTAGATGAAAAGGGATGTCCTATATCAGAAGAATTCAGAAAAAAATATATTGATGTACCACGATGTATGATACATAATGCTGTATGTGCATTACAAAATGTTTTCCTGTATAAGAAATTTATGGATAATTTTTAATAAAATACAATTTTTTTTTGAAAAAATCAGTTGTTTTATTCACATAATATTATAAACTTTTGTTTTTATTCTCTTCAACTGGAACTCTACAGTTTATGAAATGTCCATATTGTAAGTCTGCTTCATTTTCCTCAAATCAACAGATGTGATGTCAGATTTATATGTAGAGTCATTCTCTCTGAAGTATTCAATTTCACCATTACTCAAAATCCGTTCTCCTTCAAGTTCATGATATTCATAACAAGATATTTTTAGAGTTCTATGCTCATAGTTGCTATCATATGTACATCGAACTCTCATTGATTTGTCCTCCTCAAAGTTTAATTTAAAATGCCTGTAAAACACACGATCACTCTCTATAATTCCACCTATATCTTTTTCTTTGTTTATTAAGTTTTGCCTAAATCCTTCAATTGCCTCCTCAACACTCACTACACTATTTTCTGGTATTAATTCCACATCAGTTTCCTTAGGTGATTCAGTTCCATTTTTTGAAGAGATAACAGAAGAATCATCATCATTTAAGGGTATATTAGTTGTTGTTGTAGGTAATGCATCACAAGTAGCATTACTTAGTGTAAGTAGCCGAAATGATAAAGAAATTTGAATGGAATCATTATTTGGCAACTGTATATTAAAATCAATATTATCGCTTGACTTTTGTCCTAAGTTTAAATTGATTGGGAGTGCTAAGCAATTTGCATATAAAGAGCATGCAAATGCAAATGAAATAAAAGTTTTTAATGACATAATATCTCTTTATTTGTTTAGTTGTTGATTGCTCAAAACGTTGACAAAGACTATGCATTATTACGGTAATTTAATTGATTATATACAATTCCGCCCTATCACTCAATTTTCATATCAGAATTTGTTTGGGTATTACTGCTTTCACACTCTTTCACATCTTTTATTTTTTCTGATTTATTTGCTTCTTGTTGCTTTATTGGTTTACGATACCACTCCTCCTCACCTGCAAACGGGCAGTTATGTAGGAAGAAATTAGTACTTGGACGTCTGATCGTCCCATCTTGTAGCCAGCCTACTACAGTTATTTCTCCTCCCTTGACTTCAATCTTAACATGTTCAAATGGATTGATGCGCATCTCCCCAAAATTTGAGGGGATTGGTTGACCTCTAGTCAAAGTTAATACCTTACATCTTTTACCATTTTCAGCAGTCATATATATTTTCATTAAGTCACATCTTACAACTGAATGCACAATCTTCATATACATCCAACCATTCAGACAGGTACAAAAATGCGTTTCATCCCATATAGAATCAGCCCAGAACATTTTTACGTTTGCCTTTGAAACTGTCTAAACCTGCCTATTGTTAGATTGCCAATGATCAGGTATTAACAATGAAAATATCTTTATATCTTTTCTTCCAACCATACACCTGAATAATAATTTTAAAAAATCGGTTAATTTATTTTTGGGAATCTATGATCAGATGTAACTTCAGCTGAATTTAATCTTATACTGATATATTCATGTAATTATCTTCATCTTATATAGTGCACTATTCTAGGCTAAAAGGCCAAGTTAAAGGTAGTTGCACAAACCCATGTTAGTGATCTGAACTTCTCGCCACAGTTTTCCCACACATCCGGCGGTCCCTTTGTGCCCACTTAAAGACGACCGCACAAATGCATGCCAGCCATCTGAACTTCTAACGATGGTGACACCTTTGTACTTCAAAGAAGCTGCGCACATTTAATTCACTCCCACACATTTTCTACTCTGCATCTAACCGCAAATTTTCGGCGGCCCCTTTGAACTTCAAAGAAGCCGCGCACATTTAATTCACTCCCACACATTTTCTACTGTACATCTAACCGCAAATTTTACGGCGGCCCCTTTGTACTTCAAAGAAGCCGCGCACATTTAATTCACTCCCACACATTTTCTTCTCTGCATTTAACTGAAAATTTTACGGCGGCCCCTTTGTACTTCACACACACACACATACACACACACACACACAATTCATGCCAACCATAAAATTTTACCACCCACCCAACCACCCACTCAAGGTCGAATAAGTACACATGCACTTGGTCCAGAAACCGCATAGTTTACCTACTAAAATCCTATAGAGTAATCTCTATCTTTATTTCTTCCTCGTAGGTATAATATAGGAGTGTTTTTGCCTCATATAATTCACACTCAGAATTTATTCTGAGTTTATATGAGAGGAGATCAGTTTGATCTGTTTCAAGCGTCTCCAGGAGGCAGAAGACCAAGCTATGTACATCGATGAGTGAAAGGTGTTCTGCTAACACGAAACGCTTCTTCTTCTTCCTTTTTATTTTTCTTTTTCAGCCCAATGCGGGCGAATACAGGTTCGATTCGTTTCGAACGAATCTGTTTTTTTTTTAATTTTTGGAATAAATTTTTTTCTTCTATTTTTCTCAATTTTTTTCATTTTTTGATTTCTTATGTTTGTTCTATTTTTTCATTTGTTTTCAAGTCACTCAATTTCGCTATTTGGGACCTGTTGATGAGTCAAACCAAGACTTGAAACTTGTCACCCAAAACATAATGAGTTGTGTGACGAAATAACAAATTAAAAATATTTTTTAGATTTTGCTATATACCGGAGAATCCAAAAAAAGATCCTTCTTGAACAAATATAAATTTTACTCGGTTAAAAATCCTATAGAGTAATGTCTATCTTTATTTCTTCCTCCTTGGTATAATATAGGAGGGCTTTTGCCTCATATAATTCACACCCAGAATTTATTCTGAGTTTATATGAGAGGAGATCAGTTTGATATGTTTCAAGTGTCTGCAGCAGGCGGAAAACCAAGCTACATCGATGAGTGATGAATTTTCTGCCAAAACGAAACGCTTCTTCTTCTTCCTTTTTATTTTTATTTTTCAGCCCACTGCGGGCGAATACAGGTTCGATTCGTTTCGAGCGAACTGGTTTTTTTAATTTTTTTAATAAATTTTTTTTTCTCTATTTTTCTCAATTTTTTTCGTTTTTCATTTCTTTTCTTTGTTCTATTATTTCATTTGTTTTTCAAGTCACTCAATTTCGCTATTTGGGTCCTGTTGATGAGTCAAACCAAGACTTGAAACTAGTCACCCAAAACATAATGAGCTGTGTGACGAAATAACAAATTAAAAACATTTTTTAGCTTTTGCTATATACCGGAGAATCCAAAAAAAGATCCTCCTTGAACAAATATAAATTTAACTCGGTAAAAAATCCTATAGAGTAATCTCTATTTTTATTTATTCCTCGTAGCTATAATATAGGAGTGTTTTTGCCTCATATAATTCACATCCAGAATTTATTCTGAGTTAATATGAGAGGAGATCAGTTTGACCTGTTTCAAGCGTCTGCAGGAGGCAGAAGACCAAGTTACATCGATGAGTGAAAGATTTTCTGCTAACACGAAACGCTTCTTTTTCTACTTCCTTTTAACTTTACTTTTTCAGCCCACTGCGGGCTAATACAGGTTCGATTCGTTTCGAGCGAATCTGGTTTTTTTAATTTTTTTAATAAATTTTTTTTTCTATTTTTCTCAACTTTTTTCATTTTTCATTTCTTTTCTTTGTTCTATTGTTTAATTTGTTTTTCAAGTCACTCAATTTCGCTATTTGGGACCTGTTGATGAGTCATACCAAGACTTGAAACTTATCACCCAAAACATAATGAGTTGTGTGACGAAATAACAAATTAAAAACATTTTTTAGCTTTATACCGGAGAATCCAAAAAATGATGCTTCTTGAACAAACGCTTCTTCTTCTTCCTTTTTATTTTTATTTTTCAGCCCACTGCGGGCGAATACAGGTTCGATTCGTTTCGAGAGAATCTGGTTTTTTTAATTTTTTTAATCAATTTTTTTTCTATTTTTCTCAATTTTTTTCATTTTTCATGTCTTTTCTTTGTTCTATTATCTCATTTGTTTTTCAAGTCTCTCAATTTCGCTACTTGGGACCTGTTGATGAGTCAAACCAAGACTTGAAACTTGTCACCCAAAACATAATGAGTTGTGTGACGAAATAACAAATTAAAAACATTTTTTAGCTTTTGCTATATACCGGAAAATCCAAAAAAAGGTCCTTCTTAAACAAATATAAGTTTAACCCGATAAAAAAACCTATAGAGTAATCTCTATCTATATTTCTTCCTCGTAGGTATAATATAGGAGTGTTTTTGCCTCATATAATTCACACCCAGAATTTATTCTGAGTTTATATGAGAGGAGATCAGTTTGATCTGTTTCAAGCGTCTGCAGGAGGCAGAAGACCAAGCTAATGTACATCTATGAGTGTAAGGGTTCTGCTAACACGAAACGCTTCTTCTTCTTCTTCCTTTTTATTTTTATTTTTCAGCCCACTGCGGGCGAATACAAGTTCGATTCGTTTCGAACGAATCTGGTTTTTTTAATTTTTGGAATAAATTTTTTTTTTCTATTTTTCTCAATTTTTTTCATTTTTCCATTTCTTATCTTTGTTCTATTTTTTCATTTGTTTTCAAGTCACTCAATTTCGCTATTTGGGACCTGTTGATGAGTCAAACCAAGACTTGAAACTTGTCACCCAAAATATAATGAGTTTTGTGATGAAATAACAAATCAAAAACATTTTTTAGCTTTTGCTATATACCGGAAAATCCAAAAAAAAGTTCCTTCTTAAACAAATAAAAGTTTAACCCGGCAAAAAAACCTATAGAGTAATGTCTATCTTTGTTTCTTCCTCCTTGGTATAATATAGGAGGGTTTTTGCCTCATATAATTCACACCCAGAATTTATTCTGAGTTTATATGAGCGGAGATCAGTCTGACCTGTTTCAAGCGTCTGCAGCAGGCAGAAAACCAAGCTACAGCGATGAGTGATGAATTTTCTGCCAAAACGGAACGCTTCTTCTTCGTCCTTTTTATTTTTATTTTTCAGCCCACTGCGGGCGAATACAGGTTCGATTCGTTTCGAGCGAATCTGTTTTTTTTTAATTTTTTTAATAATTTTTTTTTTATTTTTCTCAATTTTTTTCATTTTTCATTTCTTTCCTTTGTTCTATTATTTCATTTGTTTTTCAAGTCACTCAATTTCGCTATTTGGGACCTGTTGATGAGTCAAACCAAGACTTGAAACTTGTCACCCAAAACATAATGAGTTGTGTGACGAAATAACAAATTAAAAACATTTTTTAGCTTTATACCGGAGAATCCAAAAAAAAGATCCTTCTTGAACAAACGCTTCTTCTTCTTCTTCCTTTTTATTTTTATTTTTCAGCCCACTGCGGGCGAATACAAGTTCGATTCGTTTCGAGAGAATCTGGTTTTTTTAATTTTTTTAATAAATTTTTTTTTTTCTATTTTTCCTCAATTTTTTTCATTTTTCATGTCTTTTTCTTTGTTCTATTATCTCATTTGTTTTTCAAGTCACTCAATTTCGCTACTTGGGACCTGTTGATGTGTCAAACCAAGACTTGAAACTTGTCACCCAAAACATAATGAGTTGTGTGACGAAATAACAAATTAAAAACATTTTTTAGCTTTTGCTATATACCGGAGAATCCAAAAAAAAGATCCTTCTTGAACAAATATGAAATTTAACTCGGTAAAAAATCCTATAGAGTAATCTCTATCTTTATTTCTTCCTCGTAGGTATAATATAGGAGTGTTTTTTGCCTCATATAATTCACACCCAGAATTTATTCTAAGTTTATATGAGAGGAGATCAGTTTGATCTGTTTCAAGCGTCTGCAGGAGGCAGAAGACCAAGCTATGTACATCGATGAGTGAAAGGTGTTCTGCTAACACGAAACGCTTCTTCTTCTTCCTTTTTATTTTTCTTTTTCAGCCCACTGCGGGCGAATACAGGTTCGATTCGTTTCGAACGAATCTGTTTTTTTTTAATTTTTGGAATAAATTTTTTTCTTCTATTTTTCTCAATTTTTTTCATTTTTTCATTTCTTATGTTTGTTCTATTTTTTCATTTGTTTTCAAGTCACACAATTTCGCTATTTGGGACCTGTTGATGAGTCAAACCAAGACTTGAAACTTGTCACCCAAAACATAATGAGTTGTGTGACGAAATAACAAATTAAAAACATTTTTTAGCTTTTGCTATATACCGGAAAATCCAAAAAAAGGTCCTTCTTAAACAAATATAAGTTTAACCCGATAAAAAAACCTATAGAGTAATCTCTATCTATATTTATTCCTCGTAGGTATAATATAGGAGTGTTTTTGCCTCATATAATTCACACCCAGAATTTATTCTGAGTTTATATGAGAGGAGATCAGTTTGATCTGTTTCAAGCGTCTGCAGGAGGCAGAAGACCAAGCTGTGTACATCTATGAGTCTAAGGTGTTCTGCTAACACGAAACGCTTCTTCTTCTTTTTATTTTTATTTTTCAGCCCACTGCGGGCGAATACAGGTTCGATTCGTTTCGAACGAATATGGTTTTTTTAATTTTTGGAATAAATTTTTTTCTTCTATTTTTCTCAATTTTTTTCATTTTTTCATTTCTTATGTTTGTTCTATTTTTTCATTTGTTTTCAAGTCACTCAATTTCGCTATTTGGGACCTGTTGATGAGTCAAACCAAGACTTGAAACTTGTCACCCAAAACATAATGAGTTGTGTGACGAAATAACAAATTAAAAACATTTTTTAGCTTTTGCTATATACCGGAGAATCCAAAAAAAGATCCTTCTTGAACAAATATAAATTTAACTCGGTAAAAAATCCTATAGAGTAATCTCTATCTTTATTTCTTCCTCGTAGGTATAATACAGGAGGGCTTTTGCCTCATATAATTCACACCCAGAATTTATTCTGAGTTAATATGAGAGGAGATCAGTTTGACCTGTTTCAAGCGTCTGCAGGAGGCAGAAGACCAAGTTACATCGATGAGTGAAAGATTTTCTGCTAACACGAAACGCTTCTTTTTCTACTTCCTTTTAACTTTACTTTTTCAGCCCACTGCGGGCTAATACAGGTTCGATTCGTTTCGAGCGAATCTGGTTTTTTTAATTTTTTTAATAAACTTTTTATTTCTATTTTTCTCAACTTTTTTCATTTTTCATTTCTTTTCTTTGTTCTATTATTTAATTTGTTTTTCAAGTCACTCAATTTCGCTATTTGGGACCTGTTGATGAGTCAAACCAAGACTTGAAACTTATCACCCAAAACATAATGAGTTGTGTGACGAAATAACAAATTAAAAACATTTTTTAGCTTTATACCGGAGAATCCAAAAAATGATGCTTCTTGAACAAACGCTTCTTCTTCTTCCTTTTTATTTTTATTTTTCAGCCCACTGCGGGCGAATACAGGTTCGATTCGTTTCGAGAGAATCTGGTTTTTTTAATTTTTTTAATCAATTTTATTTCTATTTTTCTCATTTTTTTTCATTTTTCATGTCTTTTCTTTGTTCTATTATCTCATTTGTTTTTCAAGTCTCTCAATTTCGCTACTTGGGACCTGTTGATAAGTCAAACCAAGACTTGAAACTTGTCACCCAAAACATAATGAGTTGTGTGACGAAATAACAAATTAAAAACATTTTTTAGTTTTTGCTATATACCGGAATATCCAAAAAAAGGTCCTTCTTAAACAAATATAAGTTTAACCCGA
Organism: Dioctria linearis; assembly: GCA_963930735.1. Taxonomy (NCBI): domain Eukaryota; kingdom Metazoa; phylum Arthropoda; class Insecta; order Diptera; family Asilidae; genus Dioctria; species Dioctria linearis. The sequence continues at coordinate 20,796 of CAWVNZ010000152.1, read as the reverse complement.
TAAAAAAACCTATAGAGTAATCTCTATCTATATTTCTTCCTCGTAGGTATAATATAGGAGTGTTTTTGCCTCATATAATTCACACCCAGAATTTATTCAGAGTTTATATGAGAGGAGATCAGTTTGATCTGTTTCAAGCTTCTGCAGGAGGCAGAAGACCAAGCTATGTACATCTATGAGTGTAAGGTGTTCTGCTAACACGAAACGCTTCTTCTTCTTCTTCCTTTTTATTTTTATTTTTCAGCCCACTGCGGGCGAATACAGGTTCGATTCGTTTCGAACGAATCTGGTTTTTTTAATTTTTGGAATAAATTTTTTTTTCTATTTTTCTCAATTTTTTTCATTTTTCCATTTCTTATCTTTGTTCTATTTTTTCATTTGTTTTCAAGTCACTCATTTTCGCTATTTGGGACCTGTTGATGAGTCAAACCAAGACTTGAAACTTGTCACCCAAAATATAATGAGTTTTGTGATGAAATAACAAATCAAAAACATTTTTTAGCTTTTGCTATATACCGGAAAAGCCAAAAAAAGTTCCTTCTTAAACAAATATAAGTTTAACCCGGCAAAAAAACCTATAGAGTAATGTCTATCTTTGTTTCTTCCTCCTTGGTATAATATAGGAAGGTTTTTGCCTCATATAATTCACACCCAGAATTTATTCTGAGTTTATATGAGCGGAGATCAGTCTGACCTGTTTCAAGCGTCTGCAGCAGGCAGAAAACCAAGCTACAGCGATGAGTGATGAATTTTCTGCCAAAACGGAACGCTTCTTCTTCGTCCTTTTTATTTTTATTTTTCAGCCCACTGCGGGCGAATACAGGTTCAATTCGTTTCGAGCGAATCTTTTTTTTTTAATTTTTTTAATAATTTTTTTTTTTTATTTTTCTCAATTTTTTTCATTTTTCATTTCTTTCCTTTGTTCTATTATTTCATTTGTTTTTCAAGTCACTCAATTTCGCTATTTGGGACCTGTTGATGAGTCAAACCAAGACTTGAAACTTGTCACCCAAAACATAATGAGTTGTGTGACGAAATAACAAATTAAAAACATTTTTTAGCTTTATACCGGAGAATCCAAAAAAAGATCCTTCTTGAACAAACGCTTCTTCTTCTTCTTCCTTTTTAATTTTATTTTTCAGCCCACTGCGGGCGAATACAGGTTCGATTCGTTTCGAGAGAATCTGGTTTTTTTAATTTTTTTAATAATTTTTTTTTCTATTTTTCTCAATTTTTTTCATTTTTCATGTCTTTTCTTTGTTCTATTATCTCATTTGTTTTTCAAGTCACTCAATTTCGCTACTTGGGACCTGTTGATGTGTCAAACCAAGACTTGAAACTTATCACCCAAAACATAATGAGTTGTGTGACGAAATAACAAATTAAAAACATTTTTTAGCTTTATACCGGAGAATCCAAAAAATGATGCTTCTTGAACAAACGCTTCTTCTTCTTCCTTTTTATTTTTATTTTTCAGCCCACTGCGGGCGAATACAGGTTCGATTCGTTTCGAGAGAATCTGGTTTTTTTAATTTTTTTAATCAATTTTATTTCTATTTTTCTCATTTTTTTTTCATTTTTCATGTCTTTTCTTTGTTCTATTATCTCATTTGTTTTTCAAGTCTCTCAATTTCGCTACTTGGGACCTGTTGATAAGTCAAACCAAGACTTGAAACTTGTCACCCAAAACATAATGAGTTGTGTGACGAAATAACAAATTAAAAACATTTTTTAGCTTTTGCTATATACCGGAAAATCCAAAAAAAGGTCCTTCTTAAACAAATATAAGTTTAACCCGATAAAAAAACCTATAGAGTAATCTCTATCTATATTTCTTCCTCGTAGGTATAATATAGGAGTGTTTTTGCCTCATATAATTCACACCCAGAATTTATTCTGAGTTTATATGAGAGGAGATCAGTTTGATCTGTTTCAAGCTTCTGCAGGAGGCAGAAGACCAAGCTATGTACATCTATGAGTGTATGGTGTTCTGCTAACACGAAACGCTTCTTCTTCTTCTTCCTTTTTATTTTTATTTTTCAGCCCACTGCGGGCGAATACAGGTTCGATTCGTTTCGAACGAATCTGGTTTTTTTAATTTTTGGAATAAATTTTTTTTTCTATTTTTCTCAATTTTTTTCATTTTTCCATTTCTTATCTTTGTTCTATTTTTTCATTTGTTTTCAAGTCACTCAATTTCGCTATTTGGGACCTGTTGATGAGTCAAACCAAGACTTGAAACTTGTCACCCAAAATATAATGAGTTTTGTGATGAAATAACAAATCAAAAACATTTTTTAGCTTTTGCTATATACCGGAAAAGCCAAAAAAAGTTCCTTCTTAAACAAATATAAGTTTAACCCGGCAAAAAAACCTATAGAGTAATGTCTATCTTTGTTTCTTCCTCCTTGGTATAATATAGGAAGGTTTTTGCCTCATATAATTCACACCCAGAATTTATTCTGAGTTTATATGAGCGGAGATCAGTCTGACCTGTTTCAAGCGTCTGCAGCAGGCAGAAAACCAAGCTACAGCGATGAGTGATGAATTTTCTGCCAAAACGGAACGCTTCTTCTTCGTCCTTTTTATTTTTATTTTTCAGCCCACTGCGGGCGAATACAGGTTCAATTCGTTTCGAGCGAATCTGTTTTTTTTTAATTTTTTTAATAATTTTTTTTTTTTATTTTTCTCAATTTTTTTCATTTTTCATTTCTTTCCTTTGTTCTATTATTTCATTTGTTTTTCAAGTCACTCAATTTCGCTATTTGGGACCTGTTGATGAGTCAAACCAAGACTTGAAACTTGTCACCCAAAACATAATGAGTTGTGTGACGAAATAACAAATTAAAAACATTTTTTAGCTTTATACCGGAGAATCCAAAAAAAGATCCTTCTTGAACAAACGCTTCTTCTTCTTCTTCCTTTTTATTTTTATTTTTCAGCCCACTGCGGGCGAATACAGGTTCGATTCGTTTCGAGAGAATCTGGTTTTTTTAATTTTTTTAATAAATTTTTTTTCTATTTTTCTCAATTTTTTTCATTTTTCATGTCTTTTCTTTGTTCTATTATCTCATTTGATTTTCAAGTCACTCAATTTCGCTACTTGGGACCTGTTGATGTGTCAAACCAAGACTTGAAACTTGTCACCCAAAACATAATGTGTTGTGTGACGAAATAACAAATTAAAAACATTTTTTAGCTTTTGCTATATACCGGAGAATCCAAAAAAAGATCCTTCTTGAACAAATATAAATTTAACTCGGTAAAAAATCCTATAGAGTAATCTCTATCTTTATTTCTTCCTCGTAGGTATAATATAGGAGTGTTTTTGCCTCATATAATTCACACCCAGAATTTATTCTGAGTTGATATGAGAGGAGATCAGTTTGATCTGTTTCAAGCGTCTGCAGGAGGCAGAAGACCAAGCTATGTACATCGATGAGTGTAAGGTGTTCTGCTAACACGAAACGCTTCTTCTTCTTCCTTTTTATTTTTTTTCAGCCCACTGCGGGCGAATACAGGTTCGATTCGTTTCGAACGAATCTGGTTTTTTTTAATTTTTGGAATAAATTTTTTTTCTATTTTTCTCAATTTTTTGCATTTTTTCATTTCTTATCTTTGTTCTATTTTTTCATTTGTTTTCAAGTCACTCAATTTCGCTAAGTGGGACCTGTTGATGAGTCAAACCAAGACTTGAAACTTGTCACCCAAAACATAATGAGTTGTGTGACGAAATAACAAATTAAAAATATTTTTTACATTTTGCTATATACCGGAGAATCCAAAAAAAGATCCTTCTTGAACAAATATAAATTTAACTCGCTAAAAAATCCTATAGAGTAATGTCTATCTTTATTCCTTTGTTATGGTCGCAGCGTCACACAGTGCAGTATGCTGCGTCGTGCTGGCACTGTGATCTGGCGGCAAATTATATATCAAGCCACACGGGGAATTTGCTGCCACTTTTGACACCACTGGGTGAGAAAGATCTGGGGGTGAACAAAAGTTGAGAAAATAAGAAGAAGAGTGACAGAAAGGCGGGCGATTTTATTCACTTCGGGAGCATCGAACGGCAAGAGACAAGAGATGCTGTCGAAGCGGGTTAGAGGAATACTAAAAAGATTGAATTCATTCGAAATTAAGTGGTAACGTGTCTTGTGGTCAGCGGGAAATAGCAAATTGCGCGAAAAAAAACAAAAAAATACAGAAAAGAAAGGTATGCTACACATAAATTTTTACATTATGATATAAAGAAACCTTTTGCACACAGAGCATCACGTGTAAATCGGCAGCGTGGAGTATTGTTGCTGAGACAGGGAGACTCCGCCAAAGAAGTCGGTCGGAGTTCGCACACCTGGAATTAGAGAGTGAAGCCTAAAGCAAGGCAGGGAGAAAAATCCATGTGATTCTTCTGGAAAAGTGGAAAATAATAGTAGCAGAAACAGCGCGGATAAACGGGTACAGTCCTCCCCCAAAAAGGGGGCAGAAGAAAACGCAAATCGATTAACCATATTAAGGTCAGGATATTTTTTTTCTTATTTCATTTTAAGTTAAGAGGTATAAACAAGGAAATCGAAGAGAAACAAAAAAAGACCAAAAGACAAATTATCCAAATCAGGATCCAACCAGTTGAGGGATGCTAAACGGGCCTTTAGCCACTTGCATGCATATGTACAGAACCTCGCCAAATGAAAAATTAAATAATGATGACATTCTTAGTAATTTATAATTTGTGAAAAGAAACCAATAAATGTCATCATTAGAACCTTTAGATCTTGGAAAACTGAATTAATAATAATTAAGTAATTTTTGATTTTTGAAAAAAAGGGAACCAATAGTAACATTATTAGAACCTTTAGATCTTGGAAAACTGAATTAATAATAACTTTACTGGAGTTTAAGACAATTTTTAATTTATTGATTATAATATTAGTAGGAATTTTAGAAGTAGGAAAACGGACTAGAGTAATCTGCTGTAAGGGAAGTCCCGGACAGACTTTTTTTTGTTTTTTTGTTGATTACAGGAACGCACTCCAGGAGGCCTTCGTGGAGGAACTTGGCGCCTCATCAGCCAATTTGGTTCTTAAAGGTAGCGAAACCCTGTCGGGACTTTTTTTTTGTCTGTTTTTTTTCTTCCATTCTTTTCTGATACTAGTTGTAGCATAAGACAATTTGTTCAGTAATCCGTCTTGAAACGGTGACAATCATTGTAAGTTCGGTATATGTTAAAATCAGAAAATTACGAGACCGATGAAGGTCCTGGTACATACGATCATAGATGTGTAAAAAAAAAAAATTAAGGCTTAGAAATTAGTATAGAATCATCATTGGAATTCAACTTGTGTGAAATCGTGTCAGTATTACGGGTAGTTCTAGAATTTGTGCAGCCATTATGATCTTTAGTTCGGTTGGGATGTTGGTACTGAATAAATTTTTATAACGTGATGTAGCCTTAAGCTTATTTCTTTTCCATCCCACTCCCGGAGCCATGTTGTCTTAGCTCGTTGGGTGATCCCTCGCTCGTTTTTCCATTTTCGTGTGAAAATACACAGGGGCATTTTTTTATTGTAACATTGTGTCGACGATGCCATGGAGGAGGATGGGGACTAGGACACGGAGGATCATCACGAACCGATCCTCGACTCGAAGGTGAGTGGCGAGGTCCCTTCTGGACCTGATGTGTGTTAGTTTCAGTTTAAAGTAAAATGTCGTTGTATTTCAGGCATGAATTTTTTGATTATGGTACGTGGTAGTGCAGGTTATTGGGTTCCCCACCCCGCTACTCTCCCGCTCTGGCCGAGGTGCTAGCATGCCGCCCTGCCATATAGCTACCACGGAGTGAGCTGTCAGTCGTCGTTGACTGAATGACTTCATATCATCCTGCCCTCACTAAAGTAGAAACATAAGAAAATGGCGCCCAACGTGGGGCGTCCATCAGTTGAACTACAGTGGTGTAAGTGCCGCTTGTACGGGGGACTGAGACGTCGATGATTTCATTTGATGATTCACTGGCTACCAGCAAGATCAAATCCGACTCACAGTCAGAGGAGGCGACATGAAGACTTGTAGCCTAGCTGTCTTTGATCATTTCGAATAACAAAGTCCAGGTCAAGTTAAATCAGTTCCAGTTCAACTCGTATTTCGTATTCGTTTTTTTTTTGTAAAGTTTTCATGAAGTGGTAAAGTCTACTCAAGTTTTTGGTCGGCTTGAATAACTTTCTTGGTTTTTAGAGAAAAATTGGTAGAGTGTCTTCGATTTTTAAATATCAGTTTCGGTAAAATTTATTTATGGCCCTAAGCCACGGAAATGGGGGGAGGTCCCCACGGGTTTTTTTATTAAATTTTAATTTCGAGGTCTCACGGAGTTTCGGGTGTTCCAATCATTGGACTGGGCGGAGCTGTGAATTCGGAGAGGTGACTCCCTTCGTTGATAGATATCTGGTCAACCGGATTCATGGTTTTGCTCAGCGGAATGGCCGGATGCAGAAGCAGTCTAAGAAGGGACGTCGATGGCGGTGAGTGTCATCTGGGATCCTCGGTATTCAGGAGCTGGCTGTAGCTAACTGCCTCACTGATGAACCAGAAGCAGCATTCTCATTCCTTGATAGCGCGGCCCGACCTTTCCGATGGTTTTCCATTTAGAACCCGGACTACTCGACTTTCTTTCAATTATCGTACACAACACACATCAACGCTGCTTGCCGGAGAAATTATGGAATTAAACGAGTGGAGCGAAAGACCATCGATTCTTTTGACGAGGGCTTCGGAGAGGGGAAGAGAAGAGTTAAATTACTGAATATTATCGTTTTTATTATTTTCGCTTAGTCCTTGGGACACTTGCAACTACATTTTGAATTTTGCCAATAATTGCAAACGTTCATTCCATTTGGGGTGATATTGCTCGTGTTAATGAATCAAGTGGGTAAACGAGTCCTTTCAAAATAACCAGGAATTTTTTTGTGATAACGTGAAAAGAAAAGAAATATAAATTTAAACTTAAACTTAATAATATACATAACACTACGTCAAGAGATAATCTGATCGGCTGAGGAATGAACTTGGAAAGTAGACAAATGGAATAACTTAAGCCTACTTTCGATCTGTACGTATACCTTGTTCAATTTGATGTTACTAATGAACACTAAGATACCTCTTAGTCCAAACTCCTTCATAGTACCTCGAATTTATGACTACATTCCAACATCGGCCTTTGCCTATATTTTTCATTGTAAACTAATTTACCTGAGTGCTGCTTACAACTAGTCTAACAGTAGTAGCACCCGACAATATATAACCAGTCACGATGTTTATCGGGAGATCACCTCCAGGCGCTGCAGCCGCCTTCAAATTGCCTCCGCAGTGCACAACTTGTCAGGAGGAAGACTGGTCGATTGCCACCAAACCATTAGTCACAATTTGTGGCCACATTTTCCACAGAAAATGTCTCCAAAGATGGAGTTCTAGTACCAAGACCTGTCCTAATTGCCGTGAACCGTTCAATTTGGATGAATGTATTCCGTACACTGGGACTATTCCTCGCAAGTATCAAACTCGTCAGACGACTGAGCAGGATAGAAATCGTATTCAAACACAGTCACCACGCCCTAACATGCAGCATGGTAGCCCGATTGGTCAATTGACTATAGAAATCAACGTGCAGGCTGACAGCCCAGTTCCACCAGCACCTAGAGATCCATCGGCAGCTACACAAGCTTTGTTAGCAGGCTTTAGAGTACAGCTAGCAGACCTAGTACGTGATGAGGTATCCCGAGGTCTGGCAGCATTACGGGAAGAGAGAATGCACAGTCGATTCTCTGAACCTAATGCGGCTTCACGGCTAAATCAATCTACGTCGCACCAGAGTAATCGTTTACCAGATTTGTGCCGACCACCACCTGTTAACAATGTTAATTATTCCCAACACTACCCACAGCATAGTATTGACTCAGACGTCACCTTGCGCTCGCGACAAGGATTCCCTCCCATACCTGAAGAATCAAGACCTAGGAATTCAGAGCCTCATAGATTCGATTTCGCACCATTACCTCATTGGCAGGCTCGGCATAGTCCAGCATATCGAGCAAGATCGGCCAGTCCTATTAAGCGATGGAATCTGATATATAACGGTGACAATTCTAGATTGTCAGTTGATGAATTTATCTTTCGAGCCGAAACACTAACGGCGTCTACCTTATATGGAGATTTTGACCTCCTTGTGAGGAACATCAATATGCTTTTCGGAGAGAAGGTACATAATTGGTACTGGACACTTCTGAGAAGCAATCCAAACCCACCTTGGGCACACTTAAAGTCTGCGTTGCTAACAGATTGGGGAGAGCCGCGCGATGATGTAAACATTCGAAGACAAATGTTAACTCGTCATCAAAAACCTAACGAGACTTTCTCCACTTACTATCAAGCCTTAGTTGAGCTTAAAAATCGACTACAGATCCCAATGGCAGAACCTGAATTTGTGGAAACGGTGCGTACGAATCTATTGCCCACGATCCAACAACAAATCTGTCTTCATCAGACCACCTCAATAGCTCAGCTAAGAGCTCTCGTTACGCAGAGACAGTTTACTCGGTCTCGCATACAGACTTCAATTTCGTCATCATTCCCATATCGAAATCGACTGGCGGAAGTTAGTCTCCAAGAATACCATGAGCCGGAGGAAAACATACAGATGCTTGACGTTACCGAAGTGGCTGCGCTAGGAAGTTTCCAACCACATACAAGTGTTTTGTGTTGGAACTGCGATCGTCCTGGTCACTTTTACCAGGATTGTGCTATGATTCCAAAAGGTTTCTTTTGCTACGGATGTGGAAAGAAAGACACCATCAAACCAAGGTGTGAAAATTGTCGACAGGAAAACTCGTTGAAGGTCGAGAACAACAACACCCGTTCTCGACCGAGATTTGTCCCACGTCCACGGCAGACAGCTTCGACGGGATTGACCCTTGTCAATCAACCTCAACCTCCGCCACAGTCGAGCCACCATTAATTAATTTTGATGAGGTTCCATCAGGGTCTAGTGTACCACCAACATCCAGCCATGACCTCATTGACCTAGTGCTAAGTTCAGATGCGCCAATCTCAACCGAGACCACGGAGCTCTGGGACTCTAGAGGCAGTGAAACACCTAAAATGTCCTTAAAATTACAAACACCGTTAGTCCCAATAAAGAAAGATCCTACTGGTCTCAACAAGGAGGAAACTCGAACCGCGATGTTTCAAATATTAAGGCGGGCATCAAATTCCGTAACGACAAGTGGTCATGTACCAGTCTTATATCCGCTTCAACCATACCATCAGAAGTTGAAGAACTACCAAGCTGTTAGGAAACGAATTTTCGCTTCTGCTGTTGAACCTGCTGTTGACCATGCAGTAGAAAAATTCGATGCACTGGTAAACAATCCCAGACCCAAAAGATCCACGCTAAGGCTGCGAACGTTTTGGAAAAAGATCAAACTAGACAGGAGAAGGCTGTCTACTATAAACATTTCGAATCCACGCGATATTAGGCCATATGCTGAAGTTCACATGCTCGGGCGAACAGTAACCGGATCACTAGACAGTGGAGCCACAGTAAGAATCTTGGGGAAAGGAGCCCCGGAGCAATTAAACGACGCTAAAGTCCAATGGACGCACTATCATACCGAAGTAGAGGTCGCGAATGGTGCCAAAACATCAGTGCTTGGTCACGTGTACCTCGACATAACTTTCCGCGGTGAGACGAAGAAGCTACGTATATATGTAGTTCCTAGACTCACCCAAGAGCTGTATCTGGGAATCGACTTCTGGAGGCTTTTTAGGTTGGCTCCAGATGTCCTAGGTACAGTTGCGGAAGTGCATGTTAGTGGAGTCCCGGTTGCCGATTCGAGTAGATGCTCTTTGACACCAGAAGAAACCACATGTCTGGAAGCAACGAAACTTTTGTTCCCTTCTTTTACCAGCTTAGGGCTGGGAAAAACAAGTCTGATATGTCATAAGATAGATACCGGCGACGCTAATCCTATAAAGCAACGTTTCTATCCTATATCCCCGGCAGTACAAAAACTGATGGACGTTGAGCTGCAACGAATGTTATCCCTAGGAGTTATAGAGGAGAGCCAGAGCACTTGGAGTTCTCCCGTGGTACTAGTAAGGAAGCCAGGTAAAGTCAGATTATGCTTTGACGCGAGGAAAGTGAACTCAGTATCGAAAAAAGATGCCTATCTGCTGCCGTTGATAGATGGGATCCTGAGTCGCCTTCCGGCAGCTAGGTACATACGCAACCTTGATCTTAAAGACGCTTTTTGGCAAATCCCGCTAGACACGGAATCCCGAGAAAAGACCGCCTTTACAGTGCCTGGTCACCCTCTATATCAATACACGGTGATGCCGTTCGGACTGTGCAACGCCCCTCAGACAATGTGTCGACTGATGGATAAAGTTATCCCTTTCGATCTTCGAGACCATGTTTTGGTCTACCTGGATGATTTGTTGGTCCTCTCACAAGATTTCGATTCACACCGACTGCTTGAGGAAAGCTGGCCTTACCATAAACGTCGAGAAGAGTAGGTTTTGTTTAAAAGAGACCAAATACCTAGGCTTCATCATCGGAAACGGCGGTCTAAAAACAGATCAAGATAAAGTCGCCGCGATACTCGATTATCCGCCCCCCAAAAACGTTCGACAGGTTCGACGCCTGTTAGGAATGGCCGGATGGTATCGCCGCTTTATCCCCAATTATGCGGATCTGACTGCTCCAATTACCGATACCCTGAAAAGTTCAAGGAAGTTCGAATGGACTGCTGAAGCTCAGACCTCTTTTGACCACTTGAAACAACAACTTACTTCGGCTCCGTTACTGATGAGTCCAGATTTCGGCAGGCCGTTCGTCATACAATGCGATGCGAGTCAGCAAGGAATTGGTGGAGTGCTGTTGCAAGTGGACAATGAAGGCAATGAAAGACCTATTGCATATATCTCAAAAAAATTGAACTCTGCGCAACGTAACTATACAGTGACAGAGCAAGAATGTCTAGCTGCTATCCTCAGTGTGGTGAAGTTTCGCCCTTATATCGAGTTGTCTCATTTTAAGATTGTGACTGATCATGCGAGCTTGCAATGGCTGATGTCCCAAAAGGACCTTAGTGGACGACTCGCTAGGTGGAGTCTGAAGCTTCAGGGCTTCGACTTCACGATTGAACACCGGAAGGGAAGTCTTAATGTTGTCCCGGACGCACTGTCACGGCTTCATTGCGAAGAGTTGTCAGCGATTGAAGATCCGGGCCCTGAAGTCGACCTCAGTTCTGCTCATTTTCACTCTCCTGAGTACGAAGAACTGAGGCTTAAAGTTAAAACGAATAAGATGAGCCTGCCTGACCTGTGCGTGCGCGATGACTTCGTTTACATCCGGACAGTTCCGAGGACGGGTGATCCGGTCCAAGAAGAAGAAGCCTGGAAGCTTTGGATTCCGCGTGGACTTATCCCTGACGTCATTGCAAGGGCGCATGATCCGCCACTGTCTTCCCATGGTGGAATCTCCAAAACTCTAGACAAAATCAGAAGATACTGTTATTGGCCTCGGATGACGATTGATGTCCGAAAATATGTTGCCTCCTGCGACACTTGTAAAGAGATAAAAGCACCCAACTTTACCTTGCGACCACCAATGGGAAATCAACCAATAACTGAAAGGCCTTGGCAACGCCTCTACATAGATCTGCTAGGTCCGTACCCGCGTACTAAAACAGGGAATGTCTGTATCCTAATAGTCCTCGACCATTTTTCCAAGTACCCAGTTATAGAACCATTAAAACAGGCCAGTACTACACTGATATGCCGTTTTATAGAAAAGAATATCTTCCACATGTTTGGAGTCCCTGAAACTATCCTGACGGATAACGGAACTCAATTCAAATCAGTCCAATTTGCCGAACTTTTAAAAAGATATGGAGTTCTGCACTTGCGAACCGGACTATACTCCCCTCAAGCGAACGCCTCAGAGCGAGTCAATAGATCGATCTTAGCGGGGATTCGAGCCTATATTAATAATGAGCACACCAAATGGGACGAGAAACTAAGCTGTATCGCTAGTTCTCTCCGAAGCTCAATCCACCAGGCTACCAGATTCTCGCCATATAAACTGCTATTTGGACTGCAGATGATCGAACACGCTTTTACTTACAGTCTCTTGCGGAGCATAGGGGGCGTCAACTAATCCCAGACGGTAGACTCCTCTGACAAGCTGCAAGTATTGCGTGCAGATACACAAATAAACCTTGATAAAGCTTTCAAAATGGGTACCAAGTCATATAATCTTCGGACCAAACCAGTGAGGTTCAAAGTGGGACAAGAAGTGTTCCGAAGGAACTTCCAACAGAGTAGCTTCAAACATCAACGTAGTGCCAAACTTGGGAAAAAAATCCTAAAATGTAGGATCCGCGCTCCGAAGGGGAACGGGCTGTATGAACTTGAAGATTTACAAGGAAAACCATTAGGGGTATATCACGCGAAAGACATCAGGCCATGATAGTTGAACGCTTTAATTGAAGAGTTTGTTAGGTTTACTGGTATTTATTAATCCTGGTAGCCCTAAGAAGGCATCCGGCCAGCTTGACTGGTAACTACAGGATACCAATGTGCCGCTTAGGACCCTCGCAGCCTAGCGGCCGGTATACCTCTTGTTGCTAAATTCATTTTTTTTCACACTCCCTCGTCTGACAATGCGTCGGAACCCCTCCCACATGGTACCCTACAGAGGCTACACCGCCGTAGGAATACCAACTTGCAAAACGTCTTCGAAAATTTTAATAGCTGCTGTGCAAGCACCCTTACTGTGTGCTTAGACCTCGAAAGTAGCCCTGACTCAGCACGCTTAAAGAGAGATACTGACAAGCCTTCACGGCTTTTGTAGAGTTAGCACAGTTCACCTTTTTGGAAGAGTAATTGTGAGTCGAGCCACACGTGGGGCGCCCACAGTTATGGAACTTATGGTTAAAGACCGGCTAGCTCAGTCGAATTCAGTAGTTACGACCCCTTCCAGCATCGTAAGCTTCGCCGGCGAAGCATACGATCCTGCCCTGTTATGGTCGCAGCGTCACACAGTGCAGTATGCTGCGTCGTGCTGGCACTGTGATCTGGCGGCAAATAATATATCAAGCCACACGGGGAATGTGCTGCCACTTTTGACACCACTGGGTGAGAAAGATCTGGGGGTGAACAAAAGTTGAGAAAATAAGAAGAAGAGTGACAGAAAGGCGGGCGATTTTATTCACTTCGGGACCATCGAACGGCAAGAGACAAGAGATGCTGTCGAAGCGGGTTAGAGGAATACTAAAAAGATTGAATTCATTCGAAATTAAGTGGTAACGTGTCTTGTGGTCAGCGGGAAATAGCAAATTGCGCGAAAAAAAAACAAAAAAATACAGAAAAGAAAGGTATGCTACACATAAATTTTTACATTATGATATAAAGAAACCTTTTGCACACAGAGCATCACGTGTAAATCGGCAGCGTGGAGTATTGTTGCTGAGACAGGGAGACTCCGCCAAAGAAGTCGGTCGGAGTTCGCACACCTGGAATTAGAGAGTGAAGCCTAAAGCAAGGCAGGGAGAAAAATCCATGTGATTCTTCTGGAAAAGTGGAAAATAATAGTAGCAGAAACAGCGCGGATAAACGGGTACAGTCCTCCCCCAAAAAGGGGGCAGAAGAAAACGCAAATCGATTAACCATATTAAGGTCAGGATATTTTTTTTCTTATTTCATTTTAAGTTAAGAGGTATAAACAAGGAACTCGAAGAGAAACAAAAAAAGACCAAAAGACAAATTATCCAAATCAGGATCCAACCAGTTGAGGGATGCTAAACGGGCCTTTAGCCACGTGCATGCATATGTACAGAACCTCGCCAAATGAAAAATTAAATAATGATGACATTCTTAGTAATTTATAATTTGTGAAAAGAAACCAATAAATGTCATCATTAGAACCTTTAGATCTAGGAAAACTGAATTAATAATAATTAAGTAATTTTTGATTTTTGAAAAAAAGGGAACCAATAGTAACATTATTAGAACCTTTAGATCTTGGAAAACTGAATTAATAATAACTTTACTGGAGTTTAAGACTATTTTTAATTTATTGATAATAATATTAGTAGGAATTTTAGAAGTAGGAAAACGGACTAGAGTAATCTGCTGTAAGGGAAGTCCCGGACAGACATTTTTTTTGTTTTTTTGTTGATTACAGGAACGCACTCCAGGAGGCCTTTGTGGAGGAACTTGGCGCCTCATCAGCCCTGTCGGGACTTTTTTTTTGTCTGTTTTTTTTCTTCCATTCTTTTCTGATACTAGTTGTAGGATAAGACAATTTGTTCAGTAATCCGTCTTGAAACGGTGACAATCATTGTAAGTTCGGTATATGTTAAAATCAGAAAATTACGAGACCGATGAAGGTCCTGGTACATACGATCATAGATGTGTAAAAAAAAAAATTAAGGCTTAGAAATTAGTATAGAATCATCATTGGAATTCAACTTGTGTGAAATCGTGTCAGTATTAGGGGTAGTTCTAGAATTTGTGCAGCCATTATGATCTTGAATTCGGTTGGGATGTTGGTACTGAATAAATTTTTATAACGTGATGTAGCCTTAAGCTTATTTCTTTTCCATCCCACTCCCGGAGCCCTGTTGTCTTAGCTCGTTGGGTGATCCCTCGCTCGTTTTTTCCATTTTCGTGTGAAAATACACAGGGGCATTTTTTTATTGTAACATTGTGTCGACGATGCCATGGAGGAGGATGGGGACTAGGACACGGAGGATCATCACGAACCGATCCTCGACTCGAAGGTGAGTGGCGAGGTCCCTTCTGGACCTGATGTGTGTTAGTTTCAGTTTAAAGTAAAATGTCGTTGTATTTCAGGCATGAATTTTTTGATTATGGTACGTGGTAGTGCAGGTTATTGGGTTCCCCACCCTGCTACTCTCCCGCTCTGGCCGAGGTGCTAGCATGCCGCCATGCCATATAGCTACCACGGAGTGAGCTGTCAGTCGTCGTTGACTGAATGACTTCACATCAACCTGCCCTCACTAAAGTAGAACCATAACACCTTCCTCCTTGGTATAATATAGGAGGGTTTTTGTCTCATATAACTCACACCCAGAATTTATTCTGAGTTTATATGAGAGGAGATCAGTCTGACCTTTTTCAAGCGTCTGCAGCAGGCAGAAAACCAAGCTACAGCGATGAGTGATGAATTTTCTGCCAAAACGACACGCTTCTTCTTCTTCCTTTTTATTTTTATTTTTCAGCACACTGCGGGCGAATACAGGTTCGATTCGTTTCGAGCGAACTGTTTTTTTTTTAATTTTTTTAATAAATTTTTTTTTTCTATTTTTCTCATTTTTTTTTCAATTTTTCATTTCTTTTCTTTGTTCTATTATTTCATTTGTTTTTGAAGTCACTCAATTACGCTATTTGGGACCTGTTGATGAGTCAACCCAAGACATGAAACTTGTCACCCAAAACATAAGGAGATGTGTGACGAAATAACAAATTAAAAACATTTCTAAGCTTTTGCTATATACCGGAGAATCCAAAAAAAGATCCTCCTTGAACAAATATAAATTTAACTCGGTAAAAAATCCTATAGAGTAATCTCTATTTTTATTTATTCCTCGTAGGTATAATATAGGAGTGTTTTTGCCTCATATAATTCACACCCAGAATTTATTCTGAGTTAATATGAGAGGAAATCAGTTCGATCTGTTTCAAGCGTCTGCAGGAGGCAGAAGACCAAGCTGCACCGATGAGTGTAAGGTGTTCTGCTAACCATAAACGCTTCTTTTTCTTCCTTTTTATTTTTCTTTTTCAGCCCACTGCGGGCGAATACAGGTTCGATTCGTTTCGAATGAATCTGTTTTTTTTTTAATTTTTGTAATTAAATTTCTTTTTCTATTTTACTCAATTTTTTTCATTTTTCATTTCTTATCTTTGTTCTATTTTTTCATTTATTTTCCAACTCACTCAATTTCGCTATTTGGGACCTTCTGAGGAGTCAGACCAAGACTTGAAACTTGTCACCCAAAATATAATGAGTTGTGTGATGAAATAACAAATTAGAAACATTTTTAGCTTTTGCTATTTACCGGAGAATCCAAAAAAAGTTCCTTCTTGAACAATTATAAGTTTAACTCGGTAAAAAATCCTATAGTGTAATGTCTATCTTTATTTCTTCATCAACTTAATCTGTTTCAACCGTCTGTAGCAGGCAGAAAACCAAGCTGCACCGATAAGTGTAAGGTGTTCTGCTAACCCGAAACGCTTCTTCTTCTTCCTTTTTATTTTTCTTTTTCAGCCCACTGCGGGCGAATACAGGTTCGATTCGTTTCGAATGAATCTGGTTTTTTTTAATTTTTGTAATAAAATTTCTTTTTCTATTTTTCGCAATTTTTTCATTTTTTCATTTCTTATCTTTGTTCTATTTTTTCATTTGTTTTTCAAGTCACTCAATTTCGCTATTTGGGACCTGCTGAGGAGTCAAACCAAGACTTGAAACTTGTCACCCAAAATATAATGAGTTGTGTGATGAAATAACAAATTAAAAACATTTTTTAGATTTTGCTATGTACCGTAGAGTCCAAAAAAAGTTCCTTCTTGAACAGATATACGTTTAGCTCAGTAAAAAATCCTATAGAGTAATGTCTATCTTTATTTCTTCCTCCTTGGTATAATATAGGAGGGTTTTTGCCTCATATAATTCACACCCAGAATTTATTCTGAGTTTATATGAGAGGAGATGAGTTTGATATGTTTCAAGTGTCTGCAGCAGGCAGAAAATCAAGCTACATGGATGAGTGAAAGATTTTCTGCTAACACGAAACGCTTCTTCTTCATCCTTTTTATTTTTCTTTTTCAGCCCACTGCGGGCGAATACAGATTCGATTCGTTTCGAATGAATCTGTTTTTTTTATTTTTTTTTGTAAAAATTTTTTTTAAATTTTTCTCAATGTTTTTCACTTTTCATTTCTTTTTTTTGTTCATTTTTTCATTTGTTTTTCAAGTCACTCAATTTCGCTAATTGGGACCTGTTGATGAGTCAAACCAAGACTTCAAACTAGTCCGCCAAAATATAATTAGTTTTGTGATGAAATAACAAATTAAAAACATTTTTTAGCTTTTGCTATATACCGGAGAATCCAAAAAAAGTTCCTTCTTGAACAAATATTAGTCTAACTCGGTAAAAAATCCTATAGAGTAATGTGTATCTTTATTTCTTCATCAACTTAATCTGTTTCAACCGTCTGTAGCAGGCAGAAAACCAAGCTGCACCGATAAGTGTAAGGTGTTCTGCTAGCCCGAAGCGCTTCTTCTTCTTCCTTTTTATTTTTCTTTTTCAGCCCACTGCGGGCGAATACAGGTTCGATTCGTTTCGAATGAATCTGGTTTTTTTTAATTTTTGTAA
The DNA here is from genome assembly GCA_963930735.1 of Dioctria linearis. Lineage (NCBI taxonomy): Eukaryota > Metazoa > Arthropoda > Insecta > Diptera > Asilidae > Dioctria > Dioctria linearis. Next base: position 3,347 of record CAWVNZ010000152.1, on the reverse strand, counting down.
TAAAATTTCTTTTTCTATTTTTCGCAATTTTTTCATTTTTTCATTTCTTATCTTTGTTCTATTTTTTCATTTGTTTTTCAAGTCACTCAATTTCGCTATTTGGGACCTGCTGAGGAGTCAAACCAAGACTTGAAACTTGTCACCCAAAATATAATGAGTTGTGTTGAAATAACAAATTAAAGCATTTTTTAGCCTTTGCTATGTACCGGAGAGTCCAAAAAAGTTCCTTCTTGAACAAATTTACGTTTAACTCAGTAAAAATCCTATAGAGTAATGTCTATCTTTATTTCTTCCTCCTTGGTATAATATAGGAGGGTTTTTGACTCATATAATTCACACCCAGAATTTATTCTGAGTTTATATGAGAGGAGATCAGTTTGATCTGTTTCAAGCGTCTGCACCAGGCGGAAAACCAAGCTACATCGATGAGTGAAAGATTTTCTACTAACACGAAACGCTTCTTCTTCTTACTTTTACCTTTTCTTTTTAGCCCACTACGGGCGAATACAGGTTCGATTTGTTACGAATGAATCTGGTTTTTTTTAATTTTTTCAATAAATTTTTTTTTTCCTATTTTTCTCAATTTATTTCATTTATCATTTCTTTTCTTGGTTCTATTATTTCATTTGATTTTCAAGTCACTCAATTTCGCTATGTGGGACCTGTTGATGAGTCAGACCAAGACTTGAAACTTGTCACCCAAAACATAATGAGTTGTGTGATAAAATAACAAATTAAAAACATTTTTTAGCTTTTGCTATATACCGGAGAATCCAAAAAAAGTTCCTTCTTGAACAAATATAAGTTTAACTCGGTAAAAAATCCTATAGAGTAATGTCTATCTTTATTGCTTCCTCCTTGGTATAATATAGGAGGGTTTTTGCCTCATACAATTCACACCCAGAATTTATTCTGAGTTTATATGAGAGGAGATCAGTTTGATCTGTTTCAAGCGTCTGCAGGAGGCAGAAGACCAAGCTACATCGATGAGTGTAAGGTGTTCTGCTAACACGAAACGCTTCTTCTTCTTCCTTTTTATTTTACTATTCTTCAGCTAACTGCGGGCGAATTCAGGTTCGATTCGTTTCGTTGGGACCTGTTGATGAGTAAAACCAAGAATTGAAACTTGTGACCCAAAATATAATGAGTTGTGCGATGAAATAACAAATTAAAGACATTTTTTAGCTTTTGCTATGTACCGTACAGTCCAAAAAAAGTTCCTTCTTGAACAAATATACGTTTAACTCAGTAAAAAATCCTATAGAGTAATGTCTATCTTTATTTCTTCCTCCTTGGTATAATACAGGAGGGTTTTTGCCTCATATAATTCACACCCAGAATTTATTCTGAGTTTATATGAGAGGAGATCAGTTTGATATGTTTCAAGTGTCTGCAGCAGGCAGAAAACCAAGCCACATCGACGAGTGAAAGATTTTCTGCTAACACGAGACGCTTCTTCTTCTTCCTTTTAACTTTTCTTTTTCAGCCCACTGCGGACAAATACAGGTTCGATTCGTTTCGAATGAATCTGGTTTTTTAATTTTTTTAATAAGAAATTTTTCTTCTATTTTTCTCAATTTGTTTCATTTTTCATTTCTTTTCTTTGTTCTATTATTACATTTTTTTTCAAAACACTCAATTTCGCTTTTTGGGACCTGCTGAGGAGTCAAACCAAGACTTGAAACTTGTCACCCAAAATATAATGAGTTGTGTGATGAACTAACAAATTAGATACATTTTTAGCTTTTGCTATATACCGGAGAATCCAAAGAAAGTTCCTTCTTGAACAAATATTAGTCTAGCTCGGTAAAAAATCCTATAGAGTAATGTGTATTTTTATTTCTTCATCAACTTGATCTGTTTCAAGCGTCTGCAGTAGGCCGAAAACCAAGCTACATCGATGAGTGAAAGATTTTCTGCTAACACGAAACGCTTCTTCTTCTTCCTTTTTATTTTTATTTTTCAGCCCACTGCGGGCGAATACAGGTTCGATTCGTTACGAATGAATCTGGTTTTTTTAATTTTTTAATAAACTTTTTTCCTATTTTTCTCAATTTTTTTCATTTTTCATTTCTTGTCTTGGTTCTATTATTTCATTTGATTTTCAAGTCACTCAATTTCGCTATGTGGGACCTGTTGATGAGTCAAACCAACTTGTCACCCAAAACATAATGAGTTGTGTGATGAAATAACAAATTAAAAACATTTTTTAGCTTTTGCTATATACCGGAGAATCCAAAAAAAGTTCCTTCTTGAACTAATATAAGTTTAACTCGGTGAAAAATCCTATAGAGTAATGACTATCTTTTTTTCTTCCTCCTTGGTATAATATAGGAGGGTTTTTGCCTCATATAATTCATACCCAGAATTTATTCTGAGTTTATATGAGAGGATATCAGTTTGAGCTGTTTCACGCCCCTGCAGCAGGCAGAAAACCAAGCTACAGCGATGAGTGAAGGATTCTTTGCCAACACGAAACGCTTCTTCTTCTTCCTTTTTATTTTTCAGCCCACTGCGGGCGAATACAGATTCCATTCGTTTCTAATGAATCTGTTTTTTTAATTTTTTTAGTAAAATTTTTCTCAATGTTTTTCATTTTTCATTTCTTTTTTTTGTTCTATTTTTTCATTTGTTTTTCAAGTCACTCAATTTCGCTATTTGGGACCTGTTGATGAGTCAAACTAAGACTTGAAACTAGTCCCCCAAAATATAATTAGTTTTGTGATGAAATAACAAATTAAAAACATTTCTTAGCTTTTGCTATATACCGGAGAATCCAAAAAAAGTTCCTTCTTGAACAAATAGTAGTCTAACTCTGTAAAAAATCCTATAGAGTAATTTGTATCTTTATTTCTTCATCAACTTGATCTGTTTCAAGCGTCTGCAGTAGGCAGAAATCCAAGCTACATCGATGAGTGAAAGATTTTCTGCTAACACGAAACGCTTCTTCTTCTTCCTTTTTATTTTTATTTTTCAGCCCACTGCGGGCGAATACAGGTTCGATTCGTTACGAATGAATCTGTTTTTTTTAATTTTTTAATAAACTTTTTTCCTATTTTTCTCAATTTTTTTCATTTTTCATTTCTTGTCTTGGTTCTATTATTTCATTTGATTTTCAAGTCACTCAATTTCGCTATGTGGGACCTGTTGATGAGTCAAACCAACTTGTCACCCAAAACATAATGAGTTGTGTGATGAAATAACAAATTAAAAACATTTTTTAGCTTTTGCTATATACCGGAGAATCCAAAAAAAGTTCCTTCTTGAACAAATATAAGTTTAGCTCGGTGAAAAATCCTATAGAGTAATGACTATCTTTTTTTCTTCCTCCTTGGTATAATATAGGA
>CAWVNZ010000151.1:0-20958 GCA_963930735.1 Dioctria linearis | reverse complement strand
TATCCTAATGATTTAGAGACTGAGTTAGTTCCAGAATGCATACATTTTCAAAGCCACATATCTTCGCAAAGCATTTTGGTAAAACCAGATTCTACATCATTAGAGAGTCTATCTTCGTTCCTGCGAAAACAGAGTTTGCAGAATGTTTATCCGAACTTGAACATAGCTCTTCTTATGGCATTATGTACACCAGCGACAAATTGGTCGGGTGAGAGAAGCTTTTCTTATCTAAAAAGGGTAAAAAGTTATCTGAGATCGACCTTGAGTCAAGAAAAATTAAACGCTTTAGCTCTTTTGTGCATAGAGTCGCAAAAAGGTATTGTAACGAACTTTTATAACTTGACTGAGTTGATTATTTTTTAACTGTTTGTAAGCGCAATAAAGAGTATTTATTCACGTTTACCGAATGTACAATATTGTATAAGTAGCATACATTACCCCATCTTTATTAATCGTACATGATTGAGCTTTAATTAGCTCAAAAATAACTCCAAAAATTATTTTACGTGCAATTTCAACGACATTTTGTAAAAATAATCTAGGACATGACAATTGTAGAGGCAAGGGCGGCAAAAACTTTACAGCCTATACCTTGAAAATTTGTAAATCCGCCTCTGCCCACATGTGTATGTAACTTCGGGATCCCTGGCTTATAAGTTATTATGTATAGCGTAACGATTCCCACTCGTGAAAGTCAAACAAGGCGTTAAATTGTTTGTAAATAATCGAAGTGTACAACTTCCAAATCATCCATTTTAGTTAGTAACAAGTGAAAAAGCTAGAATTGGTGTAAAACCAATTCTTATGATACCCTAGATGAACACCCGTATGAAATTTCCTATGGTCACCCATTTGAGAAATTTTGATTTTTTGCGCAGTCCGAGTTACACTTTCGTAGCGAATAGTCGTTCTCGGTGTTTTACTAGAAGCTAAGTGGTTTGTCTGCAAATGGAAACAATAAAAGACGTCATTTATTCCATTGTGTTAACAACATGAGCGGAAAATCTTCAAGTACATCTCGTCATAATACTAATTATTCGCACCGGACAATGGAAAAAGTGCCGGTGCCAATAATAATGAAACGGGTATCTCTAAACCTCCACCAATTAATGTATTGAAGTGCAGCAGTGATTATATTCATAATTTAATGAAATCAAACAATATTGAAGACTACTGCGTTAAACGAATGTCCATCGGAATAAAAATTCTTTCTAATTCTATGGAAAGTTATCAACAAATTACAAAGATGCTCAACGATTTAAAGTGTGAATATTACACACACAGTCTGAAGGCACAACTACCATTTAAAGTTACTTTATCTGGATTGGAAGCGACTGACACTGAGGTTTTGAAATCACATTTTATTTCTGAAGGCGTTAAATGTATGGAGATTAAGACAATAACCAGAAACACCAATTTGGGTAAGGCTACTTTCTTTATAATTTATATAGAACGGGGCTCAATAAAATTAAAAGACCTAAGGGAAAAATTTGGAGTTATTAACAGAACAATTGTGAGATGGGGACTTTCATCGAAAACTTCCAAACAAAATAACACAATGTTACAATTGTCAAATGTATGGGCATGGTGCTAAACATTGTAAAATTAAATCTTTCTGTGCTTTCTGTTCTGGCCATCACCCCACCTCAGAGTGCAACTCACACGAAGCTCTGAAATGTGCAAACTGTCAAGGAGAGCACAAATCAACCGACCCAAATTGCCCCAGCCGTGCTAATTATATTGATTTCCGGGATAAACTATATCAAAAAACGAAAAGAAATGTATCCACAAACCGAGGCTATGTTCCGCGCCGTGAAAATTTTCCACCATTAGCCACAAAGCATCATCAAGCCGCTAGTGGAAATCCTAACTGGTCTTCGTTGAGATTTGCAAATGATCCTACTAAAGTCAACATGAATCATGCAAACAATAACGCAAATCTATTTTCGCCACATGAAGTTTTATCACTGACTAACGAATTAGTTAACAAACTTAAAAATTGCAAGGATAAATATGAACAATTCAATGTAATCACTCAGTTAGCTCTAAAATATTTAAGTAATGGTCCAAAATAATCTTAAGATAATCACTTGGAATGCCAGAGGCATTAGAAATAAGACAACTGATTTTTTTAATTTTATGCTCCAAAAAAATATGGATGTAGCTATGGTTACTGAAACTGGTTTAAATTATAATATAACATTTTCAAATCCTAATTATTATTGTTTCAGGTTAGATAGAGAAAACTCTAGAGGTGGAGGAGTGGCACTAGTAATAAATAAAAAGTTAAATCCACACCCGTTACATATGGTTAGAACCAGCATAATTGAAGCCATAGGAGTTGAATTAAAAATGATCAATAGCATTTCTATGAAACTTGTTTGTGTTTATTTTCCAGGGGGTAGATGCAATACGAGAATTAAAAATAATTTTAGATCAGACTTAATGAAATTGATTCGAATGCAAGGAAACTATATTATAGGTGGTGACTTTAACTGTAGGCATCAATCATGGGGTTGTGTACGCGCAAATGGTTGGGGTAATGTCCTGCATGAATTGAATCTAAACTATCCTTTTACACTACTACACCCAACTGATCCCACCTACATTCCATCCTGTTCAAGGTCAAATCCCTCAACTCTCGATCTTTTTTTAACTAATGTACCTGATCTAGTTTCACAACCGCTGGTATTAAATGACTTAGCCTCTGACCATCTCCCAGTTTTTACTGAATTATCGACAAACTTTCATTCTATAAATCATGAAAAATTAAACTACAAACGTACACACTGGGTCTACTATCAAAGTTTAATAAAACGTAAACTAAACAATCTAAATAGTTTATCACTTTCTAATATACAACACCACTACGAAGTCGATGACATGATATCAACCCTTACTAATGTCATCAAAGACTCTGTACAGCAAGCTACTCCTCGGCTTAGTATGCGAACAAGACAGGAAGCTCTACCACACTACATACTAGATTTAATCTCTAAAAGAAACGTTGCTAGGAGAAATTGGTTACGTTACAGATTACCATCCTTTAGGACTGAGCTAAAACTATTGAATCAGCACATTAAAGATAAAATCTCTGTACTGAGAAATCAAAAATGGAGCTCACTGTTGCAAAATATGGAAAAATGTTCAAAACCTTTTTGGAACATAGCAAAAATTATTAAAAATAAACGGAAGTCTATACCTATTCTCAGAAATCATAATAATACCTATATTACTAGCGGTGATAAAGCAGACCTTCTTTCCCAAACATTTGCTGCAAACTTTACCATCTCCGTAGATCTTAGTGACACTACGACGGCCAACTTGGTTGAAGCAGCAAAGGAACAATTAAGCTCCGAACACATCGAGATCGATCACTCCCATTACATCAGACCTAAAGAGGCATACTAAAATATCTACATGCAAAGAAAGCCCCTGGGCATGATGGTATATTCAATTCCTGGTTAAAAGCTCTTCCCAGAGCTGGAGTTATTTATCTAACGTTTATAATAAATTGTTGCCTAAAGCTGCAGTACTTCCCGTCAGCGTGGAAGACAACCAAAGTCATTCCATTGCTAAAGCCTGGAAAGCCACCCAATGACCCTGCTAACTACCGTCCTATTAGCCTATTGAATAATCTGTCAAAAATCTTAGAAAAAGTCATCAAGAGGAAAGTTTTAAGCTTTATTGATGATCATAACATACTACCCGATCACCAATTTGGATTCAGAATAGGACATAATACAATACAACCGCTTGTGAGAATTGTTCAACATGTAAAAACCAATTTTAACCTAAAAAAATCAACAGGGCTTGTATTGCTTGATGTACAGGCAGCATTTGACTCGGTATGGCACGATGCACTAATCTATAAGATGTCAAATCTTGGTTTCCCCGTTCATTTAGTGGCACCTGTGCGCGACTACTTGCGCGAACGAAAACTCAAGGTATATATTGGCGCAGTATCCTCTAGTGATAAACAGGTCACTGCTGGAGTTCCACAGGGATCTGTCCTGGGACCAATATTGTATAACATATTCACTGCAGATTTCCCCACTATCACAAATTGTTATTCTTCGGTATTTGCGGACGATACAGCTATTTTTAGTTCCGATGCGGACCCAACAAAAATTCAATCTAATCTGCAACAAGGACTTCATTCAGTTGCAAATTATTTCCACAAATGAAAAATAAAAATAAACTCCGAAAAGACGAAATCCATTTTTTTCACGCGAAAAAGAAAAATTACAAACCTTCCAAGCGCCAACCTCACAGTACACGGCATTGATGTTCTATGGACTGACCACGTCAAGTATCTAGGTGTTACCCTTGATACGAAGCTTACTTACGCCAAACACATAACAACAATTTTAAACAGAGTAAACATATTAATCAAAATACTGTATCCCTTTATAAACCGCAGGTCAACCCTGAATCTGGAAAATAAACTTATCATTTTTAAGGTTATCTTTCAACCTGCAATGTTTTACGGGGCCCCGGTTTGGTCCTCTAGTGCACGATCTCACATAAAAAAACTCCAAATTGCTCAGAATAAAATTTTGAAAATGATTCTAAATTTACCGTTCCGCTTTCCCACCTCTGAGTTACACACAATAACTGATATACAATTGGTAAGCATTAAAATAAGCGAAATAGCTAATAAATTTTTTGAAAGGTGTAGCTACGCCCATAATATCCTTATACGGCTTTTGTCTAGCTAGTTAGTATGTAGAGTAAGTTAGTATAGTTTAGGTTAAGTTAGTAGGTTTTTATCTTAGCATAGTTTGTTCAATGGGGTTTTGGCAAAATTTTCCCCCTAATAAATCTCATTATAAGTTAATATCCCCGTTAGTTACTACTAATTATAAAGAGTATTCTAGTTGAATGAATGAAATGTTCTAGCACTATATTTCTGTCTCCTTTGTAAGTAAAATGTAAGAAATGGTCAAATTGAAATAAAACTGAAACTGAACTGAACTGAACTTGATTTTTTGCATTGCTTTCTCGCATATATTTCTAGAACGGCTCGTCGGACAGAAAAAATGATTATAACCAATTTTATAACATTTCTTATTCTGAAGAAGTTTTTAGTACAATAAAAATGTCTTGGACTGATCGTTTCAAAGTATACGTAAAAAACCTAAATTTTTATATGGCAACACCAAGAAGGAGTTGCCCGATTTAGTCCATTTTTGAAACTTTATTTGCTATTACTATGAAAACACAATGTACGAAACTTTAACTCTCTATGACGACGTGTTCTCAGGTAGTGTCCAAATATATAGTGGAAAACGATTTGTCTCATTTTCGAACTTAATTTTACTTTTTTTTTTAATGTCCGTGTACAAAATTTCAGCTTTCTAAGTAAACGCGTTCTCGAGTTATCGTGCGCACGGACAGACCGACGGACAGACGGACATGCAAAAATCAAAATAACTTTTAATTTTATACGGGGGTGTCCAATCCATTTTGCTCTACCATCATTATTTCTGTGCGTTACAAACGGAATGACAAACTTAGTATACCCTATAGATTTCATGTAGGGTATAAAAATAGGGAAACACATTTTGTTCAAATTGGCGAATTCATCATTTGAAAAATACAGGAATTAAAGCGCTACGAATTTTACCTCTACTAAAGTCAAGAGAGTTTGATCTTTTTTTATATTATTAAGCCAAGATGCAAAGCACCGCAGGAAGGTGATACAGAAAGTAATTAGGGAACGTGAGGAGAGCGGCAGAGGTGCTGAATGTCACCGTTAAACTTTCGCAGATTGTATGTTGGAGTAAATGGTAGACTGTCCACATTCACACATTTCGGGATAAAAAGTATGACGGAATTTTACTGTATGGCCGAAAGAAATTTGATAGGTAAAAGTATGTGGCCGGTTTGCTGCGCGAATTTTGCATGCAGAAATTATTCTACAAGAGATAACACTAGTTATTTCTTCAGAACATTGACCATGCATATAGCGATAAAGGAGTGAAAGGCATCCATCATTACCACGGTGTTCGAGATGATATTAAAAGTTATTGCCACCATCCCCATTGAGCGTAAAGGCTTTTTTTTACAATATCCAATGAAGGTAAGACTGTGCGACCAGCCCCGGCCCAGATATGATAATTGTTTTAAATTCTAAGTCTGGCCTAAGTCTAGGATGGCCTGAAATATTTCTACACATTTTCAGTAATCCTACACATTTCAATGCTTCTTTGGCAACAGAGGTAACAGTCCAGCTTAGCTTACAGGAATTAAGTGTATTAATGCCAAGAATGTATAAAGACGGTGTAAATCAGTGTTCCATCAAAAGAAATGGAAGTGAAAAGTTATGATCTTCAAAGAGCTGAGACAGCTTTGGGACTTAGATGCTTTAAATTCGACGCGAATCGCTTTACTCCAAGCGAGGATATGATCAAGGTCGTTATTCATTGATCAAATCATGCAATCTCGTTTTATAGATGTGACATTCCCTCTAGAGTCCACAAGAGTATCAAGGGCAAAATTTGATATTATTAAGGTGGTTATTTAATGATCTAATCATGCAATCTCGTGGCATTCTCTCTGGAGTCTCTAAAAGTGTCAAAGGAGTAAACGAAATAAAGGCTACTGTCATAGGCAAGACTATGTGTAGGATTAAAATTAATGGAAAATTAGGAAGGGAGATGGAGAAAAACAGAGCCCTGGGACACATCGGATAGGAGGGGAGAGACCAAGTGCTTTAAGTTTACTGAAAGGACTGGATGCTAGACTCTATCAAAGAGCTTTTAAATATCTAGATCGACGATTTTATAATTAACAAAATTGTGATGCCTTTGGTTCGAATGTTCCGTAAGAAAAGTCAGCAAGTGAGATGAGTGAGATGAGCGTCCAGTCCGGCAGCTATAATGCCGACCATTGATGAGTTGTTTGGTTCCTACATACTTCATTAATTTGGAGTTAATAATAGATTCAAAAATCGAAGCTAGTTTCCAACCAGTTGAAAATTTTCCTGTCGAATAAGACAAGTACAATAGTTTGCGCAAAGGTTTAGCCAAAAATGAGATACAGCTTTTAATTAACAGGGTTGAAAAACCATCAGTAGCTACAGCTTTGGAGACGGTGATCCCCTTAACACCTTGAACACATCTCTCTTACGGATGTGTACTGGTTCTTATATACCGAATTTGAAGCGAATCTACCAGTCACATCATTAGCTTGATCCAGAGAGTCAAGAATCACTTGACCATTGTTAAGTTGTGAAGGTATAGAGGATCAGAAGCGTTTACTATTTTTGCGGCTTGCCAAGATTTTTTGTCTATCATTTTGATCAAAAGGAAACTTTTCTGTACGGATAATGGACTTGCTTGTGCTCTGTACAGTCTTGTTGACTTGTTTCAATTCTGGATATGAATGCAATTAATATACGCAAAAGGTAGACTCTTTCGCTTTTATTATTTGGTTGAACTTACCGTTAAATCAAGAACGATTTTGCTGTTGTTGAGACCTGCTGTAAAAATAAGGAATGTGTTCATGCATGCCAAGACTTAGAATGTCACTAAGTTGAAATGTGCGCTTTAGCTAAATATTTTACAATTTTTTTCCAAAACAAATGTCTTGCTTTAAATGTAATAGCTCACTACAACAATATACAACTATGAAACTTTTTTTTTTTGGTCTTCAGTGGGGCGCGCGACCACTGCGGCGGGCCGCTTAGCTGGATCCGCCACTGCATTAGCCAATGAGGAAAATATACAAGTTTAGAGCGAAGTTACAATACCTTTAAAATTATGCGATCTATAGGTAGTAAAAGTTTTAAGAATTTTAGTTCTATCGTCATAGCATCTTCACTTAATTGACCGCTCGAAATATTTCTAGCCCATCGCTAAACATTATGGCTAGAAAGAAAGTTAGGACCTTATGCTTCTGTGTTGATTTCAGGAAGCTGAATAGGGTCACGAAGAAAGATGCTTATCTCGAACCCCACATTTCCTGTACACTTGACAAACTGAGAGATGCAAGCTATAGGTATAGGACATTTTTGGAGATCAGCTCAGACATTTGGCATTATTCTACGAGTATAGTGGCAATCTCTACACAATTCACAGTATTCATCATCCCAGAAGGAGGACTTTTGTAGTCTCGGCGAATTGCACCGAAGATGTCTATACAAGAAATTTTGAAACGGTAATGTGAATCAAACTGGTGATGAATTATGGAATTATTTTATAATAAAACTGATCGACACACAATATCGGCAGTAGCTAAACCTACACTAATATTACAATTATTACTTATTCAGAGTACCTATGTATTGGACTTTACAACCAGAATTATAAAAACTGCAGAAATATTTCACTTTGATATATGTAATTCAAACAAAAAATTTCGTAATTATAATTTAATCACGAATGGGGATTCCAGTGTGTTTATGGATCCAACTCAAATGTTTTGTAACACGAGTGAATACGGTTGGAAATCCTGAATCACAGCTATGACGTGCGAATGATGTAAGTCCCACAACGACATATGATCCATCGTCTTGACCTATAACGATTGGACCACCTGAGTCACCAGGACATGTTGAAGTTGCATTCGAGCCATCAACGCAAACGTGCATTTCAGGTTTAAAGTGAGCTGGATAAGGTTTTTCGCAATCCTCAGTTGGTAGAATTGTACGGAAAGCAAAACGAAGTTCATTTGAATTGGTAGCATTAGTTCCAGTTTTGCCGAATCCAGATATAATTCCCATCTCATGTTCCAAATTCATCAGTGAAGCAGGAGGAAGACTTGAAACTTGAATACCATCTAAATGTAAAAAAAAATAAAAGAATTCATAGACATGTGAAACGATTATTATGGAAGGTGTAGCTTACCGTTGAAATTGACTGCCCTACTTAGTGTAATTATGCCAATATCATTTTCCATAGAAGTTGAATTGTATTCTTCGTGCATTCTAAAATTGTCTCTGAAAACAGCCAAGGTGATACGAGTTGGCTCTTTTGATTTCACTAGTGTTGTTCCCAAGTTAATAGTTGCGGATGTTGCTCTGTAAATTTAAATATAAAGCGATATTAATTATTTCCATTTTCAAAAGTCTGTGATTCTGCTATTCTCCTACCCATCTAAACAGTGTGCTGCGGTTAGAATTGTTTTATTTGAGATTAAAGAGCCTCCACATGAAGATGAGATGAATTTTCCCTCTTTTATTTTCGAAAGTTCAAGCCTCACTTGGTACGGAAGCTGATGGGGCTTGGCGATCTCACCACCCACTATACGAAATTTACTACTATGCTCAGGTAATGAATCTGCATGTTGCAAATCATCGCCCTCTGTTGGAAAGGCGAATGAAACTGCTAAAACAATTGAAAATATTACAAATGACTTCATTTCACGACTACGAAGATTTCTATAAAATTTTTAGTATTTATACTGAAAAATGAATGAATGCATTTAGAAAAAAAGCCTCATTGAATTAGTTAATAAATTTACGCACAGTTATAATTTATGTACACAATATACTTGCACAAGTGTTAGCCGCACTTCTGAAATTTGTTTAAGAATTGTTTTTCTGTTAGTTGCTAGCGCCAAAAATTTCTCCATGTCATGACAAAATTAAATACGCAGGTATTGTTTACTTTCATACTTTTTCATTGTTCAATATTTTTCCTTTCACTTTTTCAGAAAGTTTCTAATTGCAAAATTCTTGCAGATTAGAGATAATTTGAATTATATTCACGTAGGTATTTGTTTTTGATACTTGTCTATTTTACCTTAATGAGTAATACTACTGGTACCGAATTAATAATTTTAATGAAAGTAAAATACTCTCCGTACTTTTTGCTACTTTTATTGGATGGTTCTGAGAACACAAAAAAGACTGACCAAGTTTCATACCTTGTTCGAGTCGTCTAGGATCCCGCATTGCCCTCCTCCATTGGAAAAGATATTACATCCAATCAAGTAGAACACTTTGGTCCTTCTCCATTAGTCCATATTAAATCTCAAATATAATTTCGTATCCGATTTGGACGTTTGATATATGTACACGATAATAATTTCAACGATTTTCCTTATAGTACACCTACGCTAATGGCTTCAGAAGATTTTCTGTTCTTTTCTTTGCAATTTAGTAAGAGTAATATAGTTCTAGACACAGCCATTCACAACACCCAAGTAACAATTTAGATGCTATTTAGTTTTACTCAGGTTATTTAATTGATTTATTAAGGTTTTGAGCTTGCTAAATTGTTTTATGGTGATTGTAAGTGTTCTAGACCAAATGATTTTATTGAGATGTTTTAAAAACCACCTGGAGATTAGTAATAAAATTATTTGGCATTTAAGTCAATTTGTACTTATAGAAGTTTTATTGGTGGCATCAATTCAACTAGGATAAAACCATTAAGCAGCCAAATAGGATTGATTTTTTTATGGTTTTATGGCTTTCTCCAAGACTATTGCATTTATCTTTGATAAAACTTAAAAATTAGACCCATATGAAGGTTATATTAAGAAGCACGGAGGGCTCCTTTAAATCCAATTTAAGGGATAATTTGGTCTAGAAAGCTACTGGGCCATATGGGCATCTATAAGAAAACTTTTATACACAGACGTTTTAAGAATGCATTGCAAAATTCTTACACAAAATCACTTTAAAATTATGAGGCTTAGTCAAATACCCCATAAACCTAGTATCTCTTTCCAAGTGGCTTCGGCATATGACATGCTAGAATATTGTATGCCATTCTACATATGTAGGTCTGATGTAAGATTTGTAGCGCTAGATTTGACGGACTGAAATATTTCTTACACCTTTTAAGAGATCCATGATATTTCTATGCTTCTTTGGCAGCAGAGAAGATTTAATCTGTCCTGCTTAACTTACTGGAAATATTAATTCGAAAAATGCTTAAAAGAAATGAAAGTGGTTAAGAGATGATCATGTTTTAAAGAGATGAGACAGCTTTGGAATGATAGATTACAAATTATAAATTAGATTATAAATGATTAGACGTCAAGAAGAAATCGACAAGTCGAAATAAGTTTTATCGCGAATATATATGAAACTAAATAGATTTACGTAAGAGGAACTATCATTATTTGAATCTCAATAGGCTTAGAACGGTTTTAACTGAGATCAAATACCTAGATTTGAAAAAGATCGAACAGTTTTAGCTGCAATTAAATTAAAGTCAAACAAATTTATTTTGCCTTTATAAGTTAAAAAGACTATTTTTAATTTAAAAATTATCCGAAATGTATGAATTTAAATGAGTTCTTTTAATCGCAGGTATGCTATAGCAAATAGGCTTTAATGTAAAATCGCCAATTTATGACTAAAAAGCATTATTTTCAAGAATTGAATACGTTTCAGAACTAGGAGATATCATTTTCAAACTTTTTGTTTTTCAATTCCAAAAGTATTTAAAATAATATCAAAATTAAATATTATATAAATTATTTTACAAATATTTGTAAACTTTTCTTAATTTTAATTATTTTTGAGGTGCGTTATTATTTTTCGAGCTATCCTATGTGATACAATCAGTAAATTTTCAATCGCCGTAAAATTTGCTACATTTAAATTGTTAAAAGTGTTTTTAAATATTTTATATTTATACCTATGTACATATAAAATAAAATTAAATTACATTTTAGAATTTTATTAAATTATTGCAAATAGGAACCTATCATTTTTTTCGGTTCTATAAAGGTAATAATTATGGATTTAAAGATTACTTTGATTTTGAAGTTTCAAATCTAAAAGGTTTGCTGAAATATCATTCCAATGGCTTTTTATCGGAGTGTAAAATTTTTTTTTGTCTGAAGTACATATAGTTGTGCGTGTTCTGTCAAATTTTCAAATTAAAATTCGCATTATTACGGCCGCTACAACCTTTTTTAGAAAAAGAGATTGGTGCGTAAGGCGACGCGCGGATGGGCCGGCCTACCGTTCAACCGTCATTTCTTTTGTTCCGTCCCCAACGGCACATTCCTACCTACCTGCTGTTCTATAACCGAAATATAGTGGTCAAATGCGTCAGTTTTGTATGGAGCTGGGATGGCCGATTTACTAAGTAGACAATTTATGTAAAAAAAAACCTCCTTCAATCGCGTTTTTCTCGAAATTGTCCTTTTTACAAACGCTGTCATCTCTCAGAGGGAGAGTTTTTAAGCTACCGACTTGAAATTTTTACGGAATTTTCTTTACTTCATTCTTTATGTCCATATGGAAGATTTTTTTCCTTTTGAAATTTTCCTATTTTTTTACACGAAAAACTGTTGAAAAGCAGGGCTAAATTTCGTACTTTTTCCTCAAGCTGTCGCCATTTTGTCAAAATTCAAACTTACAAAAAAAAAAAAAACACTCCAGAAAGCCATTATTTCATTTGAAAGTCAAATAAGAGACATTTCTCCAAAATATGTTAAAATTGTTGATACCAGTTTTCTAGTTAAACGACATAAAAGGAGAAAGTTGAGTTTTTTTTTCAACCCTTCCGCCTCTATCTCAGGAGTTCATGATTAGGTTTGTACAAAGATTGAAGTCTTCTACATTCAACTAACCAATAAATTCAATTCCTTAACGCAATGGCTAATCAATCCAGCTTCTTATTATTTAGTTCACCTAGCAATACTTCAGAAGACTACGGTACCCATTCAATTACAGCAATATTCATGTGGAAATATTGAACAACTACTTAGATGGTAGCTCAGTTTTGAAGCGCAATAACTGTCGTCCCAGGAATTGTAGGTTGGAGTGTCACCTCAACACGTTCTACGTTTTTCTCCTATCTAGTTTTCTGTAGGCTTCCTATCTTCTCCTATTCCTTATCGACTTCCTTTTAAAAAACCGTCATCCCTCTACTTCTACAGAAATGCAATATGTACTATTATTGGATAACAGCCGCAGGCTAATATCCTGCATGCAGAGCCTCAGATAAGAGTCTGTCTGTCTATCAGATGGATAGGCTATATTTGAACCCCATGTGTGTTCCAAGAGGAGTGAAGAAAAAAACTAAGATGGCAGTTCAAGAATGGTTATCTAGATGGCGCAAGAAGCCAGCAACATCTAGTGAAGAGATACAGTTGTCCCCGCAAGGTTCAATTTAATAGTATTTCAGCCGATCCTTGGCAGCTGGTACCCCTGAGCATGTTCACGCCTGAATAAAGACGCAATTTTTCTTTATTGTTTTCATGTAATTTTTATAACCTTGATGAAATCTAAAGGTAGGTATACTAAGTTTGCCATTCCGTTTGTAACGCACAGAAATAATGATGGTCGAGCAGAATTGGATTGGACAACCGCGCATAATATTAATAGTTATTTTGATTTTTGCATGTGCGTCTGTCCGTCCGTCCGTCTGTCTGTATTTTTGTCTGTCGATCTGTCTCTTGGCACGACAACTCGAGAGCGCGTATACTTAGAGAGCTGAAATTTTGCGCACAGACTTTAAAAAAAAAGTAAAGTAAAATTAAGTTCGAAAATGAGACAAAGCGGGCAACGCCCTCGTGGGGTTGCCATACAAAAATTTCTATTTCTTCTATATATTTGGACTCTGCCTGTGAACGCTTCGACTTACAGAGCTGAAATTTGGTATACATGGTGTATTCATTTCATAGTAATTATAAATAAAATTTCAAACATGAATTAAATCGGGCATCCTTTTCTTGGTGTTGCCACATAAAAATTTATGTTTGTACGTATACTGTGCAACGAACCGTTCTAGAAATATATGCGAAAAACTACTTCAAAAATCAAACTTTCACAGATGGGTGACTATACGAAATTTCGTATAGGCATTCATCTAGGGTATCATAAAGCAAATGTCACACGAACTTCAAAATGACCGCGCGTCCAATTGTCTGCGCGCCATGATGAAAATGACTGCGCACCATGATGAAAAAGTCGTTTTTGTCACACGAGTGTAACTTTATACGCACAAAGAAAAAATGTGTGTTGTTCTTTCCTATCAGCTATTTAGTTTGATTGTAAGTTTTGATCAAAATCTTATTTTAATTTAATACTCTCTTGCAAACTTTCGAAAAAGCTAAAAAGGAAAGATATTTTGGGTCTAACCAATGCCGAAGATATTTGACTGGGTACTTCTCTATAAAACATTCTAAATTGAAACAATTTTCCGAATAAAATTTCAACTATTATCATATGTTTTATTATGATCTTTGTATATTTTATTGGTAGTATTCCAAAGATCTGGTCTTTGGCGTATCTCCTCTATCAACATCAATTTTCCTATTCATAATTTAAAATTTTTACACCATATCTAAAGCACTACGCTTCCAAGTTCAAATGACGTGTGACCATTTGACAGCTCGTGTGACAACGTAGACGACTAACAGTAGTCCTCACGACGCCTCAGAACGCCGAATCAAATTGGGTCGCGCGACCACAGCGTGGCCTTTTGGTCGCGGTGAGCTCGTGTATACACTTCCATTAAATGTACATACTCCCATGCCGCGCGGCCAAAAGCGAGCGCGGTATATGACGCTCGTGTGCCATTGGCCTAAGAATAGGTCTTAACAAATTCTAGCTTTTTTACTTTTTCTTACTATATTTATTTCTCCATACAGTGTTGTCGTTAACTAACTGTTAGATTTTTGGCATATTTTCAATATGTAAGCAATTTAGCGCTCCTGCATTCATTTTAACAAAAACATTTCTCCTTGTAAGCCAATGAACTGGCACATTTTCTTACCGTGTGTATAGCAGTTGATAAAGGATTTTCCACGACGTGTCTATTTGAAATAAAAATTGAAAAAAAACTAAGTTATTAACCAGTTCTTCTAAACGACAATAAATTTAGTAATATTAGCAGTGTTATAAGCACACATTTTCTTACTGCCGTACTGTGATTAAGTCGATTACGTGACAGCATTCATCTTTCTTTGTTTTTTTTTCTTTCAAAGAAAAAAGGAAAAAAAAATGACAATAAGCCCAGCAGTGTCAGTAAACGTGGATGTTGTATATACATAGATATAATTTATTTCTAGTATTACTATACCCAAGAGCAGTGCCGGATTTACCTATGACGGGGCCCCAAGCAACCTCATTTTTTTGGGGCCCTCATTCAAAAATTAACCCCCAATATTTTGAAATAATAAATAATCAGTTAATTTTGAAAAATCGATATATTATTCAGTTAACTTATAATTTACTAACTAAATTACAACTTTTTCCTACTTTTGTCAGTCGCAAATTGATGGATGACATCATCAAAGTCAAGTTTTTGAAGCTTGTCTTTTTCGATAAACAGTAAGCCTAAATCGCTTACCTTTTCTTGTCACATCGCTGAGCGTAAATATTTTTTGACGCGTTTCAATGCGCTGAACGATCTCTCCCCTGTACTATTAGCTATCGGTAGTGTAAGGAATAGCCTGATGAGGCATTAAACATTTGGAAACGCTGAAAACAGTTCATCCTTGAAAATGATTTCGTACAATTTAACGAATGTTTTACGGGGCTCGTTTCCGTATACATGTTTCACATAGATGTGCAAATTTTGAATTTCATTCACAATGCTTATGTTAACATCATTTAGATAGTCTTCTATCAGTCTTTCTAAACTTTCTGTGATTTAAATTGACAAGAAAAGAGAATTTAGCCGCGATATCAGTGTATGCCGTAGCACGTTGTCGCAAGTTGGTTGTCAAAGAATCGATCATCGGAAGAAATGATTTTATCCGAAAACTAATACGCGGAGACAAGTTTTCAAGCGCATCTGGAGCAGGCCCGTCGTTACATTGTGACTTTCTGCGTCTTGTTCTTTGCGCGCTCGCTATAAAATCAGAACCAGGAGCAAGCTCCTTCGCTTTGGCTTCGATATCCGAAAAGTCATCACGATAATTCTCGACGAACGTAATTAACGCAGTGTAAAAGTTCGCACATGTTTCAAGAGAAATCGACGGATTTTGTAAAGTAGCTGATACATTTTCAAATTCGCGAAGGACTGATCCCCAAAAAATCATCATGAAAACGAATTCAAGTTCCTCCATACTCTTTACTAAACTTGATCCAGCGAGATTTTGACAATTACTTTACGGTTGGAGCGTTTGGACCTAAACATTTATGCGTCCATCGTTTCGTTGAACCTGCGAAGAATACATAAATAGCTTGAATTATACCAAAAAAGTTCACTGCTTCTAAGCACGACTCAACAGAAGATTGTCCAACTAAATTCAATGAGTGAGCAGAACACGGTATATAACACGCAAAAGGATTTTCTTTTAAAAGTGTCTGATGCATTCCGTTATATATATCGGTCATATTGGACGCATTATCGTACGACTGTCCTCTACACAAATCGAAATTGAGCCCGCCGTTAACTAAATACTCTAAAGTAGTTTTTGCTAAGTACCTTCCAGTATAATTTTCTATCTCAAGAAAGGCCAAAAACCTTTCTACAGGTAAACCAATTGTAGAACACACATAATGAACGATGACACTTAATTGATCAATATGAGATACATCTGGCGTGGAGTCGACTGAAACACTGAAGTACCCTGCACCAATTACATCTTCAAAATAGATTTCCTAACTTTGTTTGCCGTCAGATGGATCAACTCATCGCAAGTTGTTTTAGATAAATAAGACGTATTACCACTACCACAATTGCCATACTTATCAATATGGTTTTTCAAAAACGGATCGAATTGAGCCACCAGTTCTAATAAACTAATAAAATTGCCACAATGTGTTTGAAGGCTATACCTTGTTGCGCTATCGTTCGAATAACTGCAATAACACGCTCAAGTACTTCTATCCAGTATTCCCGTTCCTTGTCGATTTGTTCGGTAAGATTACATGAAATATTAAGCTGTCATTGTCTAACTAAAAACGTCAACAGAGCATCCCGATGTTTTTGATGACCCTCATGACTTTGCACGTCATTATAATTTCGCCAGTCTGAAAACCCGTCACCACTAAAACGAGTGGTGCCTGGACAAAACAACAGACAAACAAAAGAATAAACATTGCCCTTCTGTGGAGAGTAAAGCAACCATTCTCTCGAGTATTGTTCCCCGTTCATTTTCGTCCCACGAAAAATATTTGTGGTACACTGTCTTGCCGTCCCATGAAAAACTCTTCTGGAGCTGTCGAATGGCCCATTAGAATGTTGACGATCACTCGGACCTTCACGAACCCAATGTTCGATGTCAGTTGAGGACGGAGGTTTGGAAGATCATCTGCATCGACATTTGAAAGAGGTGCATCTGTCTAGACGTCTACCGAAACATCCATAACTTGATTCAAAATCTCATCTGATTTTTCGACCAACTCACTCAGATCATGTGAATTCGAAATTGAACTGGGAATACATTCTTCAACGGACTGCTTTTCATCTGAAGACAGGCCTCCAGATTCATTTTTTGAAAAATTGAGTTATTTTTGGAATCGTTTTGACCGACTCTTCAGCAACTGCCCTTTTTTTCTTTTTTGGTAACCACTCTCATACGGCCTCTTCATGATTTTTCCAGCAAAAATCTAAACAGAAATTGAAACAAAAAATCAAATGATATTAAATGTATTATTTTAGGTTTTATTTCTCAAGTTTATACACTCGTTCTGAAAAAACTCACCTATGAAGCATATACTAATGTAAAAATGTGGCCCTTAATTAGTCAACGAAACTAATAAGCTAAAAAATTCGTCTGACAACTAACAAGTCTGTGAAAACAAATATTTTTTAGAATCATTTAGGTTATGTTGAAACAATCATATAATGTTGTTATTTTGTTAAAAAAACAAAAATGGAAAAAATCAAACAACAATTATGCGGCATTTTTATTTAAGGTTTTATTTTTCCAGTTAAACTCACCTATGAAATCAAAACAAATAATTTAATTTAGTCCCTATTTAGTCAAAGAGATTTCTGTGAGATAAAAACTCGCCTGTTCACTTGTCTGCAAAAACATAAACATTGTTAAATCATAGAGATTATGTGATAAAAATGCAATAAAAGTGTTTTCATTTTTTAATCAATTATAGTACAATTCTGGTCGTTGAACTTGTTTTGATTTAAAATTGAAGTGAGTTTTTTTGTGTTATTGAAATCTCAGATACAATATAATTACCTATTACCACAGAATAACTAAATAAAAGAAAGGACACAGAAGAGTGTTCCGAGAAAAAGAAGGAAGAAAGAGCAAAAAATAAAAAAAAAATCAAACACTCTTTGAACATTTTACGGATAAGACAAAAAATGTGAATGCGAAGATTACATGCAACGAAATGGATTGGCAAATGATTTATTTTCGTAAATAAGAGAGAATGGGCGAAGTTTTCTGATTTTACGCTCATAAAATGCTCCCGCTCTTTTATCAAAACACGAATTTCAGGAATTGTCCCAATGTTTTTCGCAGAATTCCAATGTTTGTTAGTGATATCCTATGATATGTGAACAGCACTTTTTCTGTTTTCATTTGTTTTGCTCAAGTGGGGGAATCTCATGCTGGATTAGGGGAATTTTATTTGACTGAAATTTCACATCTCCTTTTAGTGCGTTGTTTATTGCGAAATTTATCTTTTTCTTGCCAAATGGAGGTAGGGTTACCCAATGTACATTATTATGAATAGTTCGAAATAATTTTGAAGGTATCCAAGAAGATTTTATCATTCGGGTAATCCTATGTTTTCTCAATTTTTGTTTTGAACTCGTTGTCTTAGTCGCATTACAATAATGCATACCCAAGTTCTTTTCCCCCATTCATGCAAAAGACAAAAATATATGAGATTACCTCTTTCAGTCTAAAAAACACGGAAAATTTCCAATTTTGTTCGCCTCTGTCTCTACTTATATTTATTTATAATTCGTTATTACTCTGTGTGTTAGAGACGATGATGCTTTTAGAATTACAGCTGTTCAGACGAAGACACAAACACGAGCGATCGAAGCGCCAACTATACGCGCGAAATACAGTTTTGAACTAATTTAAAATCGTTTGGGGGCAATAGATAATCGATATTGTTTACATGGATTTTTTCATTTTGCATTTTTTATCTTGTTTTTTTTTCAAATTTCCGAATCTGTTTTCAAAATTTTCCAATTTCTGGGGCCCCTGTCCAAGCGGGGCCCCAAGGAATTGCATCCTTTGCTTCCCGGTAAATCCACCACTACCCAACAGTCAAGGTTCGCAGGTCGGAAAGCACCCAAAGAGGTGAAAAGGACAAAGAAAAAAGAGGTCAATGTACCCACCTACAAAAAAAAAGGAAACCCTAAACATCCAGAAGCCGAGGGCACAAGTTCCGGTTCGACGCGGCAGCTATAAAAAGGGTGCACCCCACCAACATCATTTCAGTTCTACGAGGGAAATCAATCGTCGTATAGGGTAGTATAACTCTATTGAAGTAAGTTCCTATCGATTTGCTATTTTCTTGTTTTTTTCTCATTTTCTTGTAATGATTATTAAAACCCATGTATAAAGACTCGATATTGCCCGTGTTGGTTTACTTATAGCCGAGCCTTTTAGAGGCGGCTTAGTTTTAAGGTCAGCTTAGTAGGGTCTTTGCTTTAGCCTAAGAAAGGTCTTGTAAGTGTTGATGATTAATTC
This sequence comes from Dioctria linearis, assembly GCA_963930735.1. Lineage (NCBI taxonomy): Eukaryota > Metazoa > Arthropoda > Insecta > Diptera > Asilidae > Dioctria > Dioctria linearis. Next base: position 1,413 of record CAWVNZ010000151.1, on the reverse strand, counting down.
TTCCTCAGTTGTGAACCAAGAAGGATGAATGTTGGATTAGAGTACGTTTACATTTTTAAATAAATACTTAACGTCAAGGTTAGATTCTGTAAATAATAGCCATTTTTTTCTTCCTTCCCTTTTTTTTTGGGGAACCTTTTTTTTTCTTCTTCTCTCTCTTTTCTTGGGAACATGAACGCTTAAGTGTGTAAACATAGAATGCTACGCAGGTAACTTCCACCCACGCGGGGTGACGGCATGATGGGTGGATAGGGGAACAGTACTCCGTAACACCTACGACATCGATGGGGCTGAGCATTTTGATACGGCTTTGGAGGCTTAGCCAGGGTGGATGGGGGCGATTGGGCCCAACATTACCCAAAGCCGGAGTCTCAACAACATCAGAGACCCCTCTCAGCTCTCTCACTCTCTCTCAATCGTTCATTTGCCAGCGTTGTAAACTCTCCGGGTGAATTAGTACTTGTTCGTCGTTGCTGAGGTCTTCTGTTCTTCTTTTTTTTTGCAGCAATTAATAAAGTAAATTATCTTCCTTTTTAGGCTTTCAGGTTCCACCAGGAGAAGGAAGCCTGCATAGATCTTTTTTTTGTCCGTCTGTCCGTCTGCAGTTACGACTACGACTTCTCTTTTTTTTTACTGTCCGTCCGTCTGCCCGGTCAAACATTTTTCCTCTTTATGCACAGCTTTACAAGCACTAAAATTCTTTTTGTGTGAAACTGGATTTATGTCAGAGGTGAGTAAGGTGTCCTGATTTTATTATCCCTAAATACGCAACTTACCAATATGAAGTTATGACAGAATGTCTGCGGAATATTGTTCATAACATTTCTTAATTATTGGCAACGTTAGGTGGATGTATAGTCTATAAAAATTTACAAGATCACATAACAAAGTCATGTTACTTGTATACTGCTTAGTGCTTATGTTTTTGTTTTTTCTACAATATTATATTAATCTGATAGATCGATGACAATCAATGAAGTTCTTGACTATTTAGAAGAAGAACGTATGGAAGATGCTAATTTATATTGAGCATCCGGATTTATGCGACTTTACTGACGAAGAATCTGGAGTTGAAGTCGGACAGCAATTCTTTATAATTTATAAAACATTTGAATGAAAGGTAATTATCTGCACCTGCAGAATTTATTATAAATAATACCAGCGGATAGCACGATCAAGATGAAGAGGGTGTGTACGATGAGCCACCTCATAAAAAGTCAAAGGAAGCAAAGAAAAGGAAGGTATATAAGTAGGGGGGAAACGATATAAAAATTAATATAAAAATATTTCCTGAACCTGATCAAAGTATCCGGATTTGCCTCCAATTGAAATGTTCGAGAAATTTATAGATGACGACATTATAAGTTTTTAGCTGATCAATCCACCAAATATGCTTCATTTATTAATTGTTCG